>JBBPBR010001394.1:77195-142984 GCA_037974775.1 Cicer pinnatifidum | reverse complement strand
TCCAATGACACAAACACACCTATTGGATGCACAAGATCGGTTAAAAACCCTAATTGGACAAGAAAAAGCCTAGGGAGGACGAAAATGACCTAATTGATCATCCAATGACACAAACACACCTATTGGATGCACAAGATTGGTTAAAAACCCTAATTGGACAAGAATATGCCTAGGGAGGACGAAAATGACCTAATAGATCATCCAATGACACAAATGAACTTATTGGAGACACAAGATTAGTTAAAAATCCTAATTGGACAAGAATAAGTCTAGGGAGGACCAAAATAACATAATTGATCATCCAATGACACAAACACACCTATTGGATGCACAAGATTGGTCTAAAACTCTAATTGGACAAGAATATGCCTAGGGAGGACGAAAATGACCTAAATGTTAATCCAATGACACAAATGAACTTATTGGATGCACAAGATTGGTTAAAAACCCTAATTGGACAAGAATAAGCCTAGGGAGGACGAAAATGACCTAATTGATCATCCAATGACACAAACACACCTATTGGATGCACACGATTGGTTAAAAACCCTAATTCGACAAGAATATGCCTGGGGAGGACGAAAATGACCTAATTGATCATCCACTGACACAAATGAACTTATTGGATGCACAAGATTAGTTAAAAACACTAATTGGACAAGAATAAGCCTAGGGAGGACGAAAATAACCTAATTGATCATCCAATGACACAAACCCACCTATTGGATGCACAAGATTGGTCTAAAACTCTAATTGGACAAGAATATGCCTAGGTAGGACGAAAATGACCTAAATGTTAATCCAATGACACAAATGAACTTATTGGATGCACAAGATTGGTTAAAAACCCTAATTGGACAAGAATAAGCCTAGGGAGGACGAAAATGACCTAAATGTTAATCCAATGACACAACTCAACTTATTGGATGCACAAGATTGGTTAAAAACCCCAATTGGGCAAGAATAAGCCTAGGGAGGACGAAAATGACCTAGTTGATCATCCAATGACACAAACACACCTATTGGATGCACAAGATTGGTTAAAAACCCTAATTGGACAAGAATAAGCCTAGGGATGACGAAAATGACCTAATTGATCATCCATTGCTACAAACACACCTATTGGATGCACAAGATTCGTTAAAAACCCTAATTGGACAAGAATATGCCTAGGGAGGACGAAAATGACCTAATTGATCATCCAATGACACAAACACACCTATTGGATGCACAAGATTGGTTAAAAACCCTAATTGGACAAGAATATGCCTAGGGAGGACGAAAATGACCTAATTGATCATCCAATGACACAAACACACCTATTGGATGCACAAGATTGGTTAAAAACCCTAATTGGACAAGAATAAGCGTAGGGAGAACGAAAATGACCTAAATGTTAATCCAATGACACAACTCCACTTATGGGATGCACAAGATTGGTTAAAAACCCTAATTGGACAAGAATATGCCTAAGGAGGACGAAAATGACCTAAATATTAATTCAATGACACAAACAAACTTATCGGATGCACAACATTGGTTAAAAACCCTAATTGGACGAGAATAAGCCTAGGGACGACGAAAATGACCTAATTGATCATCCAATGACACAAACACACCTATTGGATGCACAAGATTGGTTAAAAACCCTAATTGGACAAGAATATGCCTAGGGAGGACGAAAATGACCTAATTGATCATCCAATGACACAAACACACTTATTGGATGCACAAGATTGGTTAAAAACCCTAATTGGACAAGAATATGCCTAAGGAGGAGGAAAATGACCTAAATATTAATTCAATGACACAAACAAACTTATTAGATGTACAAGATTGGTTAAAAACCCTAATTGGACAAGAATAAGCCTAGGGACGACGAAAATGACCAAATTGATCATCCAATGACACAAACACACCTATTGGACGCACAAGATTGGTTAAAAACCCTAATTGGACAAGAATAAGCGTAGGGAGAACGAAAATGACCTAAATGTTAATCCAATGACACAACTCAACTTATTGGATGCACAAGATTGGTTAAAAACCCTAATTGGATAAGAAGAAGCCTAGGGAGGACGAAAATGACCTAATTGATCATCCAATGACACAAACACACCTATTGGATGCACAAGATTGGATAAAAACCCTAATTGGAAAAGAATATGCCTAGGGAGGACGAAAATGACCTAATTGATCATCCAATGACACAAACACACCTATTGGATGCACAAGATTGGTTAAAAACCCTAATTGGACAAGAATAAGCGTAGGGAGAACGAAAATGACCTAAATGTTAATCCAATGACACAACTCAACTTATTGGATGCACAAGAATGGTTAAAAACCCTAATTGGACTAGAATAAGCCTAGGGAGGACGAAAATGACCTAATTGATCATCCAATGACACAAACACACGTATTGGATGCACAAGATCCGTTAAAAACCCTAATTGGACAAGAATAAGCCTAGGGAGGACGAAAATGACCTAAATGTTAATCCAATGACCCAAATGAACTTATTAGATGTACAAGATTGGTTAAAAATCCTAATTGGACAAGAATAAGCCCAGGGAGGACGAAAATGACCTAATTGATCATCCAATGACACAAACACACCTATTGGATGCACAAGATTGGTTAAAAACCCTAATTGGACAAGAATATGCCTAGGGAGGACGAAAATGACCTAATTGATCATCCAATGACACAAACACACCTATTGGATGCACAAGATTGGTTAAAAACCCTAATTGGACCAGAATATGCCTAGGGAGGACGACAATGACCTAATTGTTCATCCAATGACACAAACACACCTATTGGATGCACAAGATGGGTTAAAAACCCTAATTGGACAAGAATATGCCTAGGGAGGACGAAAATGACCTAAATGTTAATCCAATGACACAAATGAACTTATTAGATGTACAAGATTGGTTAAAAACCCTAATTGGACAAGAACAAGCCTAGGGAGGACGAAAATGACCTAATTGATCATCCAATGACACAAACACACCTATTGGATGCACAAGATTGGTTAAAAACCCTAATTGGACAAGAATATGCCTAGGGAGGACGAAAATGACCTAATTGATCATCCAATGACACAAACACACCTATTGGATGCACAAGATTGGTTAAAAACCCTAATTGGACAAGAATATGCCTAGGGAGGACGAAAATGACCTAATTGATCATCCAATGACACAAATGAACTTATCGGATGCACACGATTAGTTAAAAACCCTAATTGGACAAGAATATGCATAGGGAGGAAGAAAATAACCTAATTGATCATCCAATGACACAAACACACCTATTGGATGCACAAGATTGGTTAAAAACCCTAATTGGACAAGAATATGCCTAGGGAGGACGAAAATGACCTAATTGATCATCCAATGACACAAACACACCTATTGGATGCACAAGATTGGTTAAAAACCCTAATTGGACAAGAATATGCCTAGGGAGGACGAAAATGACCTAATTGATCATCCAATGACACAGCACACCTATTGGATGCACAAGATTGGTTAAAAACCCTAATTGGACAAGAATAAGCCTAGGGAGGACGAAAATGACCTAATTGATCATCCAATGACACAAACACACCTATTGGATGCACAAGATTGGTTAAAAACCCTAATTGGACAAGAATATGCCTAGGGAGGACGAAAATGACCTAAATATAAATTCAACGACACAAACAAAATTATTGGATGCACAAGATTGGTTAAAAACCCTAATTGGACAAGAATAAGCCTAGGGAGGACGAAAATGACCTAATTGATCATCCAATGACACAAACACACCTATTGGATGCACAAGATTGGTTAAAAACCCTAATTGGACAAGAATATGTCTAGGGAGGACGAAAATGACCTAAATATTAATTCAATGACAAAAACAAACTTATTGGATGCACAAGATTGGTTAAAAACCCTAATTGGACAAGAATAAGCCTATGGAGGACGAAAATGACCTAATTGATCATCCAATGACACAAACACACCTATTGGATGCACAAGATTGGTTAAAAACCCAAGTTGGACAAGAATATGCCTATGGAGGACGAAAATGACCTAAATATTAATTCAATGACACAAACAAAGTTATTGGATGCACAAGATTGGTTAAAAACCCTAATTGGACAAGAATAAGCCTAGGGAGGACGAAAATGACCTAATTGATCATCCAATGACACAAGCACACCTATTGGATGCACAAGATTGGTTAAAAACCCTAATTGGACAAGAATAGGCCTAGGGAGGACGAAAACGACCTAATTGATCATCCAATGACACAAACACACCTATTAGATGCACAAGATTGGTTTAAAACCCTAGTTGGACAAGAATATGCCTAGTGAGGACGAAAATGACCTAATTGATCATCCAATGACACCAATGAACTTATTGGATGCACAAGATTGGTTAAAAACCCTAATTGGACAAGAATATGCCTAGGGAGGACGAAAATGACCTAATTGATCATCCAATGACACAAACACACCTATTGGATGCACAAGATTGGTTAAAAACCCTAATTGGACAAGAATATGCCTAGGGAGGACGAAAATGACCTAATTGATCATCCAATGACACAAACACACCTATTGGATGCACAAGATTGGTTAAAAACCCTAATTGGACAAGAATATGCCTAGGGAGGACGAAAATGACCTAAATATTAATTCAATGACACAAACAAAGTTATTGGATGCACAAGATTGGTTAAAAACCCTAATTGGACAAGAATAGGCCTAGGGAGGACGTAAATGACCTAATTGATCATCCAATGACACAAACACACCTATTGGATGCACAAGATTGGTTAAAAACCCTAATTGGACAAGAATATGCCTAGGGAGGACGAAAATCACCTAAATATTAATTCAATGACACAAACAAACTTATTGGATGCACAAGATTGGTTAAAAACCCTAGTTGGACAAGAATAAGCCTAGGGAGGACGAAAATGACCTAATTGATCATCCAATGACACAACCACACCTATAGGATGCACAAGATTGGTTAAAAACCCTAATTGGACAAGAATAAGCCTAGGGAGGACGAAAATGACCTAATTGATCATCCCATGACACAAACACACCTATTGGATGCACAAGCTTGGTTAAAAACCCTAATTGGACAAGAATATGCCTAGGGAGGACGAAAATGACCTAATTGATCATCCAATGACACAAACACACCTATTGGATGCACAAGATTGGTTAAAAACCCTAATTGGACAAGAATATGCCTAGGGAGGACGAAAATGACCTAATTGATCATCCAATGACACAAACACACCTATTGGATGCACAAGATTGGTTAAAAACCCTAGTTGGGCAAGAATATGCCTAGGGAGGACGAAAATGACCTAATTGATCATCCAATGACACAAATGAACTTATTGGATGCACAAGATTGGTTAAAAATCCTAATTGGACAAGAATAAGCCTAGGGAGGACGAAAATGACCTAATTGATCATCCAATGACACAAATGAACTTATTGGATGCACAAGATTAGTTAAAAACCCTAATTAGACACGAATAAGCCTAGGGAGGACGAAAATAACCTAATTGATCATCCAATGACACAAACACACCTATTGGATGCACAAGATTGGTTAAAAACCCTAATTGGACAAGAATAAGCCTAGGGAGGACGAAAATGACCTAATTGATCATCCATTGCTACAAACACACCTATTGGATGCACAAGATTGGTTAAAAACCCTAATTGGACAAGAATATGCCTAGGGAGGACGAAAATGACCTAATTGGTCATCCAATGACACAAACACACCTATTGGATGCATAAGATTGGTTAAAAACCCTAATTGGACAAGAACAAGCCTAGGGAGGACGAAAATGACCTAAATGTTAATCCAATAACACAAATGAACTTATTGGATGCACAAGATTGGTTAAAAACCCTAATTGGACAAGAATAAGCCTAGGGAGGACGAAAATGACCTAAATGTCAATCCAATGACACAACTCTACTTATTGGATGCACAAGATTGGTTAAAAACCCTAATTGGACAAGAATAAGCCTACGGTGGACGAAAATCACCTAATTGATCATCCAATGACACAAACACACCTATTGGATGCACAAGATTGGTTAAAAACCCTAAATGGACAAGAATAAGCCTAGGGAGGACGATCATGACCTAAATGTTAATCCAATGACACAACTCAACTTATTGGATGCACAAGATTGGTTAAAAACCCTAATTGGACAAGAATAAGCCTAGGGAGGACGAAAATGACCTAATTGATCATCCAATGACACAAACACACCTATTGGATGCACAAGATTGGTTAAAAACCCTAATTGGACAAGAATATGCCTAGGGAAGACGAAAATGACCTAAATATTAATTCAATGACACAAACAAACTTATCGGATGCACAAGATTGGTTAAAAACCCTAATTGGGCAAGAATAAGCCTAGGGAGGACGAAAATGACCTAATTGATCATCCAATGACACAAACACACCTATTAGATGCACAAGATTGGTTAAAAACCCTAATTGGACAAGAATAAGCCTAGGGAGGACGAAAATGACCTAATTGATCATCCAATGACACAAACACACCTATTGGATGCACAAGATTGGTTAAAAACCCTAATTGGACAAGACAATGCCTAGGGAGGACGAAAATGACCTAATTGATCATCCAATGACACAAACAAACCTATTGGATGAACAAGATTGGTTAAAAACCCTAATTGGACAAGAATAAGCCTAGGGAGGACGAAAATGACCTAAATGTTAATCCAATGACACAACTCAACTTATTGGATGCACAAGATTGGTTAAAAACCCTAATTGGACAAGAATAAGCCTATGGAGGACGAAAATGACCTAATTGATTATCCAATGACACAAACATACCTATTGGATGCACAAGATTGGTTAAAAACCCTAATTGGACAAGAATAAGCCTAGGGAGGACGAAAATGACCTAATTGATCATCCAATGACACAAACACACCTATTGGATGCACAAGATTGGTTAAAAACCCTAATTGGACAAGAATATGCCTAGGGAGGACGAAAATGACCTAATTGATCATCCAATGACACAAACACACCTATTGGATGCACAAGATCGGTTAAAAACCCTAATTGGACAAGAATAAGCCTAGGGAGGACGAAAATGACCTAGTTGATCATCCAATGACACAAACACACCTATTGGATGCACAAGATTGGTTTAAAACCCTAATTGGACAAGAATATGCCTAGGGAGGATGAAAATGACCTAATTGATCATCCAATGACACAAATGAACTTATTGGATGCACAAGATTAGTTAAAAACCCTAATTGGACAAGAATAAGCCTAGGGAGGACGAAAATAACCTAATTGATCGTCCAATGACACAAACACACCTATTGGATGCACAAGTTTGGTCTAAAACTCTAATTGGACAAGAATATGCCTAGGGAGGACGAAAATGACCTAAATGTTAATCCAATGACACAAATGAACTTATTGGATGCACAAGATTGGTTAAAAACCCTAATTGGACAAGAATAAGCCTAGGGAGGACGAAAATGACCTAAATGTTAATCCAATGACACAACTCAACTTATTGGATGCACAAGATTGGTTAAAAAATCCTAATTGGGCAAGAATAAGCCTAGGGAGGACGAAGATGACCTAATTGATCATCCAATGACACAAACACACTTATTGGATGCACAAGATTGGTTAAAAACCCTAATTGGACAAGAATAAGCCTAGGGAGGACGAAAATGACCTAATTGATCATCTATTGCCACAAACACACCTATTGGATGCACAAGATTGGTTAAAAACCTATTGGATGCACAAGATTGGTTAAAAACCCTAATTGGACAAGAATATGCCTAGGGAGGACGAAAATGACCTAAATGTTAATCCAATGACACAACTCAACTTATTGGATGCACAAGATTGGTTAAAAACCCTAATTTGACAAGAATAAGCCTAGGGAGGACGAAAATGAACTAATTGATCATCCAATGACACAAACACACCTATTAGATGCACAAGATTGGTTAAAAACCCTAATTGGACAAGAATAAGCCTAGGGAGGACGAAAATGACCTAATTGATCATCCAATGACACAAACACACCTATTGGATGCACAAGATTGGTTAAAAACCCTAATTGGACAAGAATATGCCTAGGGAGGACGAAAATGACCTAATTGATCATCCAATGACACAAACACACCTATTGGATGCACAAGATTGGTTAAAAACCCTAATTGGACAAGAATAAGCCTAGTGAGGACGAAAATGACCTAATTGATCATCAAATGACACTAACACACCTATTGGAAGCACAAGAATGGTTAATAACCCTACTTGGACAAGAATATGCCTAGGGAGGACGAAAATGACCTAATTGATCATCCAATGACACAAATGAACATATTGGATGCACAAGATTTGTTAAAAACCCTAATTGGACAAGAATAAGTCTAGGGAGGACGAAAATGACCTAATTGATCATCCAATGACACAAACACACCTATTGGATGCACAAGATTGGTTAAAAACCCTAATTGGACAAGAATATGCCTAGGGAGGACGAAAATGACCTAATTGATCATCCAATGACACAAACACACCTATTGGATGCACAAGATTGGTTAAAAACCCTAATTGGACAAGAATAAGCCTAGGGAGGACAAAAATGACCTAATTGATCATCCAATGACACAAACACACCTATTGGATGCACAAGATTGGTTAAAAACCCTAATTGGACAAGAATAAGCCTAGGGAGTACAAAAATGACCTAATTGATCATCGAATGACACAAACACACCTATTGGATGCACAAGATTGGTTAAAAACCCTAATTGGACAAGAATATGCCTAGCGAGGACGAAAATGACCTAAATATTAATTCAATGACACAAACAAACTTATCGGATGCACAAGATTGGTTAAAAACCCTAATTGGACAAGAATAAGCCTAGGGAGGACGAAAATGACCTAATTGATCATCCAATGACACAAACACACCTATTGGATGCACAAGATTGGTTAAAAACCCTAATTGGACAAGAATAAGCCTAGGGAGGACGAAAATGACCTAATTAGTCATCCAATGACACAAACACACCTATTGGATGCACAAGATTGGTTAAAAACCCTAATTGGACAAGAATATGCCTATGGAGGACGAAAATGACCTAATTGATCATCCAATGACACAAACACACCTTTTGGATGCACAAGATCGGTTAAAAACCCTAATTGGACAAGAATATGCCTAGGGAGGACGAAAATGACCTAATTGATCATCCAATGACACAAACACACCTATTGGATGCACAAGATTGGTTAAAAACCCTAATTGGACAAGAATATGCCTAGGGAGGACGAAAATGACCTAATTGATCATCCAATGACACAAATGAACTTATTGGATGCACAAGATTAGTTAAAAACCCTAATTGAACAAGAATAAGCCTAGGGAGGACGACAATAACCTAATTGATCATCCAATGACACAAACACACCTATTGGATGCACAAGATTGGTTAAAAACCCTAATTGGACAAGAATATGCCTAGGGAGGACGAAAATGACCTAATTGATCATCCAATGACACAAACACACCTATTGGATGCACAAGATTGGTTAAAAACCCTAATTGGACAAGAATAAGCCTAGTGAGGACGAAAATGACCTAATTGATCATCAAATGACACTAACACACCTATTGGAAGCACAAGAATGGTTAATAACCCTACTTGGACAAGAATATGCCTAGGGAGGACGAAAATGACCTAATTGATCATCCAATGACACAAATGAACATATTGGATGCACAAGATTTGTTAAAAACCCTAATTGGACAAGAATAAGTCTAGGGAGGACGAAAATGACCTAATTGATCATCCAATGACACAAACACACCTATTGGATGCACAAGATTGGTTAAAAACCCTAATTGGACAAGAATATGCCTAGGGAGGACGAAAATGACCTAATTGATCATCCAATGACACAAACACACCTATTGGATGCACAAGATTGGTTAAAAACCCTAATTGGACAAGAATAAGCCTAGGGAGGACAAAAATGACCTAATTGATCATCCAATGACACAAACACACCTATTGGATGCACAAGATTGGTTACAAACCCTAATTGGACAAAAATAAGCCTAGGG
This sequence comes from Cicer pinnatifidum, assembly GCA_037974775.1. Classification (NCBI taxonomy): domain Eukaryota; kingdom Viridiplantae; phylum Streptophyta; class Magnoliopsida; order Fabales; family Fabaceae; genus Cicer; species Cicer pinnatifidum. The sequence goes on along the minus strand of JBBPBR010001394.1, from coordinate 132,780 downwards.
AGGACGAAAATGACCTAATTGATCATCCAATGACACAAACACACCTATTGGATGCACAAGATTGGTTAAAAACCCTAATTGGACAAGAATATGCCTAGGGAGGACGAAAATGACCTAATTGATCATCCAATGACACAAACACACCTATTGGATGCAAAAGATTGGTTAAAAACCCTAATTGGACAAGAATTAGCCTAGGGAGGACGAAAATGACCTAATTGATCATCCAATGACACAAACACACCTATTGGATGCACAAGATTGGTTAAAAACCCTAATTGGACAAGAATATGCCTAAGGAGGACGAAAATGACCTAAATATTAATTCAATGACATAAACAAACTTATCGGATGCACAAGATTGGTTAAAAACCCTAATTGGACAAGAATAAGACTTGGGACGACGAAAATGACCTAATTGATCATCCAATGACACAAACACACCTATTGGATGCACAAGATTGGTTAAAAACCCTAATTGGACAAGAATATGCCTAGGGAGGACGAAAATGACCTAATTGATCATCCAATGACACAAACACACCTATTGGATGCACAAGATTGGTCTAAAACTCTAATTGGACAAGAATATGCATAGGGAGGACTAAAATGACCTAAATGTTAATCCAATAACACAAATGAACTTATTGGATGCACAAGATTGGTTAAAAACCCTAATTGGACAAGAATAAGCCTAGGGAGGACGAAAATGACCTAAATGTTAATCCAATGACACAAATGAACTTATTGGATGCACAAGATCGGTTAAAAACCCTAATTGGACAAGAATAAGCCTAGGGAGGACGAAAATGACCTAATTGTTAATCCAATGACACAACTCAACTTATTGGAGGCACAAGATTGGTTAAAAACCTTAATTTGACAAGAATAAGCCTAGGGAGGACGAAAATGACCTAATTGATCATCCAATGACTCAAACACACCTATTGGATGCACAAGATTGGTTAAAAACCCTAATTGGACAAGAATATGCATAGGGAGGACGAAAATGACCTAATTGATCATCCAATGACACAAACACACCTATTGGATGCACAAGATTGGTTAAAAACCCTAATTGGACAAGAATATGCCTAGGGAGGACGAAAATGACCTAATTGATCATCCAATGACACAAACACACCTATTGGATGCACAAGATTGGTTAAAAACCCTAATTGGACAAGAATATGCCTAGGGAGGACGAAAATGACCTAAATATTAATTCAATGACACAAACAAAGTTATTGGATGCAAAGATTGGTTAAAAACCCTAATTGGACAAGAATAAGCCTAGGGAGGACGAAAATGACCTAATTGATCATCCAATGACACAAACACACCTATTGGATGCACAAGATTGGTTAAAAACCCTAATTGGACAAGAATATGCATATGGAGGACGAAAATGACATAATTGATCATCCAATGACACAAACAAACCTATTGGATGCACAAGATTGGTTAAAAACCCTAATTGGACAAGAATAAGCCTAGGGAGGACGAAAATGACATAATTGATCATCCAATGACACAAACACACCTATTGGATGCACAAGATTGGTTAAAAACCCTAATTGGACAAGAATATGCCTAGGGAGGACGAAAATGACCTAAGTGTTAATCCAATAACACAAATGAACTTATTGGATGCACAAGATTGGTTAAAAACCCTAATTGGACAAGAATAAGCCTAGGGAGGACGAAAATGACCTAAATGTCAATCCAATGACACAACTCTACTTATTGGATGCACAAGATTGGTTAAAAACCCTAATTGGACAAGAATAAGCCTATGGTGGACGAAAATGACTTAATTGATCATCCAATGACACAAAGACACCTATTGGATGCACAAGATTGGTTAAAAACCCTAATTGGACAAGAATAAGCCTAGGGAGGACGAATATGACCTAAATGTTAATCCAATGACACAACTCAACTTATTGGATGCACAAGATTGGTTAAAAACCCTAATTGGACAAGAATAAGCCTAGGGAGGACGAAAATGACCTAATTGATCATCCAATGACACAAACACACCTATTGGATGCACAAGATTGGTTAAAAACCCTAATTGGACAAGAATACGCCTAGCGAGGACGAAAATGACCTAATTGATCATCCAATGACACAAACACACCTATTGGATGCACAAGATTGGTTAAAAACCCTAATTGGACAAGAATATGCCTAGGGAGGACGAAAATGACCTAATTGATCATCCAATGACACAAACACACCTATTGGATGCACAAGATTGGTTAAAAACCCTAATTGGACAAGAATAAGCGTACGGAGAACGAAAATGACCTAAATGTTAATCCAATGACACAACTCAACTTATTGGATGCACAAGATTGGTTAAAAACCCTAATTGGACAAGAATAAGCCTAGGGAGGACGAAAATGACCTAATTGATCATCCAATGACACAAATGAACGTATTGGATGCACAAGATTGGTTAAAAACCCTAATTGGACAAGAATATGCCTAGGGAGGACGAAAATAACCTAATTGATCATCCAATGACACAAACACACCTATTGGATGCACAAGATTGGTTAAAAACCCTAATTGGACAAGAATATGCCTAGGGAGGACGAAAATGACCTAATTGATCATCCAATGACACAAACACACCTATTGGATGCACAAGATCGGTTAAAAATCCTAATTGGACAAGAATAAACCTAGGGAGGACGAAAATGACCTAATTGATCATCCAATGACACAAACACACCTATTGGATGCACAAGATTCATTAAAAACCCTAATTGGACAAGAATATGCCTAGGGAGGACGAAAATGACCTAATTGATCTTCGAATGACACAAATGAACTTATTGGATGCACAAGATTAGTTAAAAACCCTAATTGGACAAGAATAAGCCTAGGGAGGACGAAAAAAACCTAATTGATCATCCAATGACCCAAACACACCTATTGGATGCACAAGATTGGTCTAAAATTCTAATTGGACAAGAATATGCCTAAGGAGGACGAAAATGACCTAAATGTTAATCCAATGACACAAATGAACGTATTGGATGCACAAGATTGGTTAAAAACCCTGATTGGACAAGAATAAGCCTAGGGAGGACGAAAATGACCTAAATGTTAATCCAATGACACAACTCAACTTATTGGAAGCCCAAGATTGGTTAAAAACCCTAATTGGATAAGAATAAGCCTAGGGATGACGAAAATGACCTAATTGATCATCCAATGACACAAACACACCTATTGGATGCACAAGATTGGTTAAAAACCCTAATTGGACAAGAATATGCCTAGGGAGGACGAAAATGACCTAATTGATCATCCATTGCCACAACCACACCTATTGGATGCACAAGATTGGTTAAAAACCCTAATTAGACTAGAATATGCCTAGGGAGGACGAAAATGACCTAATTGATCATGCAATGACACAAACACACCTATTGGATGCACAAGATTCGTTAAAAACCCAAATTGGACAAGAATATGCCTAGGGAGGACGAAAATGACCTAAATGTTAATTCAATGACACAAACGAACTTATTGGATGCACAACATTGGTTAAAAACCCTAATTGGACAAGAATAAGCCTAGGGATGACGAAAATGACCTAATTGATCATCCAATGACACAAACACACCTATTGGATGCACAAGATTGGTTAAAAACCCTAATTGGACAAGAATATGCCTAGGGAGAACAAAAATGACCTAAATGTAAATCCAATGACACAAATGAACTTATTGGATGCACAAGATTAGTTAAAAACCCTAATTGGACAAGAATAAGCCTAGGGAGGACGAAAATGACCTAAATGTTAATCCAATGACACAACTCAACTTATTGGATGCACAATATTGGTTAAAAACCCTTATTGGACAAGAATAAGCCTAGGGAGGACGAAAATGACCTAATTGATCATCCAATGACACAAACACACCTATTGGATGCACAAGATTGGTTAAAAACCCTAATTGGACAAGAATATGCCTAGGGAGGACGAAAATGACCTAATTGATCATCCAATGACACAAATGAACTTATTGGATGCACAAGATTGGTTAAAAACCCTAATTGGACAAGAATAAGCCAAGGGAGGACGAAAATGACCTAATTGATCATTCAATGACACAAACACACCTACTGGATGCACAAGATTGGTTAAAAACCCTAATTGGACTAGAATAAGCCTAGGGAGGACGAAAATGACCTAATTGATCATCCAATGACACAAACACACCTACTGGATGCACAAGATTGGTTAAAAACCCTAATTGGACTAGAATAAGCCTATGGAGGACGAAAATGGCCTAATTGATCATCCAATGACACAAACACACCTATTGGATGCACAAGATTGGTTAAAAACCCTAATTGGACAAGAATATGCCTAGGGAGGACGAAAATGACCTAATTGATCATCCAATGACACAAACACACCAATTGGATGCACAAGATTGGTTAAAAACCCTAATTGGACAAGAATAAGCCTAGGGAGGACGAAAATGACTTAATTGATCATCCAATGACACAAACACACCTATTGGATGCACAAGATTGGTTAAAAACCCTAATTGGACAAGAATATGCCTAGGGAGGACGAAAATGACCTAATTGATCATCCAATGACACAAACACACCTATTGAATTCACAAGATTTGTTAAAAACCCTAATTGGACAAGAATATGCCTAGGGAGGACCAAAATGACCTAAATATTAATTCAATGACACAAACAAACTTATTGGATGCACAAGATTGGTTAAAAACCCTAATTGGGCAAGAATAAGCCTAGGGAGGATCAAAGTGACCTAATTGATCATCCAATGAGATAAACACACCTATTGGATGCACAAGATTGGTTAAAAACCCTAATTGGACAAGAATATGCCTAGGGAGGACGAAAATGACCTAAATGTGAATCCAATGACACAAATGAACTTATTGGATGCACAAGATTGGTTAAAAACCTAATTCGACAAGAATAAGCCTGGGGAGAATGAAAATGACCTAAATGTTAATCCAATGACATAACTCAACTTATTGGATGCACAAGATTGGTTAAAAACCCTAATTGGACAAGAATAAGCCTAGGGAGGACGAAAATGACCTAATTGATCATCCAATGACACAAACACACCAATTGGATGCACAAGATTCGTTAAAAACCCTAATTGGACAAGATATGCCTAGGGAGGACGAAAATGACCTAATTGATCATCCAATGACACAAACACACCTATTGGATGCACAAGATTGGTTAAAAACCCTAATTGGACAAGAATATGCCTAGGGAGGACGAAAATGACCTAATTGATCATCCAATGACACAAACACACCTATTGGATGCACAAGATTGGTGAAAAACCCTAATTGGACAAGAATAAGCGTAGGGAGGACGAAAATGACCTAATTGATCATCCAATGACACAAACACACCTATTGGATGCACAAGATTGGTTAAAAACCCTAATTGGACAAGAATATGCCTAGGGAGGACGAAAATGACCTAATTGATCATCCAATGACACAAACACACCAATCGGATGCACAAGATTGGTTAAAAACCCTAATTGGACAAGAATAAGCCTAGGGAGGACGAAAATGACCTAAATGTTAATCCAATGACACAAATGAACTTATTGGATGCACAAGATTGGTTAAAAACCCTAATTGGACAAGAATAAGCCTAGGGGGGACGAAATTGACCTAAATTTTAATCCAATGAAACAACACAACTTATTGGATGCACAAGATTGGTTAAAAACGCTAATTGGACAAGAATAAGCCTTGGGAGGACGAAAATGACCTAATTGATCATCCAATGACACAAACACACCTATTGGATGCACAAGATTGGTTAAAAACCCTAATTGGACAAGAATATGCCTAGGGAGGACGAAAATGACCTAATTGATCATCCAATGACACAAACACACCTATTGGATGCACAAGATCGGTTAAAAACCCTAATTGGACAAGAATAAGCCTAGGGAGAACGAAAATGACCTAATAGATCATCCAATGAGACAAACACACGTATTGGATGCACAAGATTGGTTAAAAACCCTAATTGGACAAGAATATACCTAGGGAGGACGAAAATGACCTAATTGATCTTCGAATGACATAAATGAACTTATTGGATGCACAAGATTAGTTAAAACCCTAATTGGACAAGATTAAGCCTAGGGAGGACGAAAATAACCTAATTGATCATCCAATGACACAAACACACCTATTGGATGCACAAGATTGGTCTAAAACTCTAATTGGACAAGAATATGCCTAAGGAGGACGAAAATGACCTAAATGTTAATCCAATGACACAAATGAACGTATTGGATGCACAAGATTGGTTAAAAACCCTAATTGGACAAGAATAAGCCTAGGGAGGACGAAAATGACCTAAATGTTAATCCAATGACACAACTCAACTTATTGGAAGCACAAAATTGGTTAAAAACCCTAATTGGATAAGAATAAGCCTAGGGAGGACGAAAATGACCTAATTGATCATCCAATGACACAAACACACCTATTGGATGCACAAGATTGGTTAAAAACCCTAATTGGACAAGAATATGCCTAGGGAGGACGAAAATGACCTAATTGATCATCCAATGACACAAACACACCTATTGGATGCACAAGATCGGTTAAAAACCCTAATTGGACCAGAATAAGCCTAGGGAGGACGAAAATGACCTAATTGATCATCCAATGACACAAATGAACTTATTGGATGCACAAGATTAGTTAAAAACCCTAATTTGACAAGAATAAGCCTAGGGAGGACCAAAATAACCTAATTGATCATCCAATGACACAAACACACCTATTGGATGCACAAGATTGGTCTAAAACTCCAATTGGACAAGAATATGCCTAGGTAGGACGAAAATGACCTAAATGTTAATCCAATGACACAAATGAACTTATTGGATGCACAAGATTGGTTAAAAACCCTAATTGGACAAGAATAAGCCTAGGGAGGACGAAAATGACCTAAATGTTAATCCAATGACACAACTCAACTTATTGGATGCACAAGATTGGTTAAAAACCCTAATTGGGCAAGAATAAGCCTAGGGAGGACGAAAATGACCTAATTGATCATCCAATGACACAAACAAACTTATCGGATGCACAAGATTGGTTAAAAACCCTAATTGGACAAGAATAAGCCTAGGGAGGACGAAAATGACCTAATTGATCATCCAATGACACAAACATCCTAGGGAGGACGAAAATGACCTAATTGATCATCCAATGACACAAACACACCTATTGGATGCACAAGATTCGTTAAAAACCCTAATTGGACAAGAATATGCCTAGGGAGGACGAAAATGACCTAATTGATCATCCAATGACACAAACACACCTATTGGATGCACAAGATTGGTTAAAAACCCTAATTGGACAAGAATATGCCTAGGGAGGACGAAAATGACCTAATTGATCATCCAATGACACAAACACACCTATTGGATGCACAAGATTGGTTAAAAACCCAAATTGGACAAGAATAAGCGTAGGGAGAACGAAAATGACCTAAATGTTAATCCAATGACACAACTCAACTTATTGGATGCACAAGATTGGTTAAAAACCCTAATTGGACAAGAATATGCCTAAGGAGGACGAAAATGACCTAAATATTAATTCAATGACACAAACAAACTTATCGGATGCACAACATTGGTTAAAAACCCTAATTGGACGAGAATAAGCCTAGGGACAACGAAAATGACCTAATTGATCATCCAATGACACAAACACACCTATTGGATGCACAAGATTGGTTAAAAACCCTAATTGGACAAGAATATGCCTAGGGAGGACGAAAATGACCTAATTGATCATCCAATGACACAAACACACCTATTGGATGCACAAGATTGGTTAAAAACCCTAATTGGACAAGAATATGCCTAGGGAGGACGAAAATGACCTAAATATTAATTCAATTACACAAACAAAGTTATTGGATGCACAAGATTGGTTAAAAACCCTAATTTGACAAGAATAGGCCTAGGGAGGACGTAAATGACCTAATTGATCATCCAATGACACAAACACACCTATTGGATGCACAAGATTGGTTAAAAACCCTAATTGGACAAGAATATGCCTAGGGAGGACGAAAATGACCTAATTGATCATCCAATGACACAAACACACCTATTGGATGCACAAGATTGGTTAAAAACCCTAATTGGACAAGAATATGCCTAGGGAGGACGAAAATGACCTAATTGATCATCCAATGACACAAACACACCTATTGGATGCACAAGATTGGTTAAAAACCCTAATTGGACAAAAATAAGCGTAGGGAGAACGAAAATGAGCTAAATATTAATCCAATGACACAACTCAACTTATTGGATGCACAAGATTGGTTAAAAACCCTAATTGGACAAGAATAAGCCTAGGGAGGACGAAAATGACCTAATTGATCATCCAATGACACAAACACACCTATTGGATGCACAAGATTGGTTAAAAACCCTAATTGGACAAGAATATGCCTAGGGAGGACGAAAATGACCTAATTGATCATCCAATGACACAAACACACCTATTGAATGCACAAGATTGGCTAAAAACCCTAATTGGACAAGAATATGCCTAGGGAGGACCAAAATGACCTAAATATTAATTCAATGACACAAACAAACTTATTGGATGCACAAGATTGGTTAAAAACCCTAATTGGACAAGAATAAGCCTAGGGAGGACGAAAATGACCTAATTGATCATCCAATGACACAAACACACCTATTGGATGCACAAGATTGGTTAAAAACCCTAATTGGACAAGAATATGCCTAGGGAGGACGGATATGACCTAAATTGATCATCCAATGACACAAATGAACTTATTGGATGCACAAGATTGGTTAAAAACCCTAATTGGACAAGAATATGGCTAGGGAGGACGAAAATGACCTAAATGTTAATCCAATGACACAAATGAACTTATTGGATGCACAAGATTGGTTAAAAACCCTAATTGGACAAGAATAAGCCTAGGGAGGACGAAAATGACCTAAATGTTAATCCAATGACACAACTCAACTTATTGGATGCACAAGATTGGTTAAAAACCCTAATTGGGCAAGATTAAGCCTAGGGAGGACGAAAATGACCTAATTGATCATCCAATGACACAAACATACCTATTGGATGCACAAGATTGGTTAAAAACCCTAATTGGACAAGAATAAGCCTAGGGAGGACGAAAATGACATAAATGTTAATCCAATGACACAACTCAACTTATTGGATGCACAAGATTGGTTAAAAACCCTAATTGGACAAGAATATGCCTAGGGAGGACGAAAATGACCTAATTGATCATCCAATGACACAAACACACCTATTGGATGCACAAGATTGGTTAAAAACCCTAATTGGACAAGAATATGCCTAGGGAGGACGAAAATGACCTAATTGATCATCCAATGACACAAACACACCTGTTGGATGCAGAAGATTGGTTAAAAACCCTAATTGGACAATAATATGCCTAGGGAGGACGAAAATGACCTAATTGATCATCCAATGACACAAACACACCTATTGGATGCACAAGATTGGTTAAAAACCCTAATTGGACAAGAATATGCCTAGGGAGGACGAAAATGACCTAATTGATCATCCAATGACACAAACACACCTATTGGATGCACAAGATTGGTTACAAACCCTAATTGGACAAGAATATGCCTAGGGAGGACGAAAATGACCTAAATATTAATTCAATGACACAAACAAACTTATTGGATGCATAAGATTGGTTAAAAACCCTAATTGGACAAGAATAAGCCTAGGGAGGACGAAAATGACCTAATTGATCATCCAATGACACAAACACACCTATTGGATGCACAAGATTGGTTAAAAACCCTAACTGGACAAGAATATGCCTAGGGAGGACGAAAATGACCTAATTGATCATCCAATTACACAAACACACCTATTGGATGCACAAGATTGGTTAAAAACCCTAATTGGACAAGAATATGCCTAGGAAGGACGAATATGACTTAAATGTTAATCCAATAACACAAATGAACTTATTGGATGCACAAGATTGATTAAAAACCTTAATTGGACAAGAATAAGCCTAGGGAGAACGAAAATTACCTAAATGTTAATCCAATGACACAACTCAACTTATTGGATGCACAAGATTGGTTAAAAACCCTAATTGGACAAGAATAAGCCTAGGGAGGACGAAAATGACCTAATTGATCATCCAATGACACAAACACACCTATTGGATGCACAAGATTGGTTAAAAACCCTAATTGGACAAGAGTATGGCTAGGGAGGATGAAAATGACCTAAATATTAATTCAATGACACAAACAAACTTATCGGATGCACAAGATTGGTTAAAAACCTTAATTGGACAAGAATAAGCCTAGGGACGACGAAAATGACCTAATTGATCATCCAATGACACAAACACACCTATTAGATGCACAAGATTGGTTAAAAACCCTAATTGGACAAGAATAAGCCTAGGGAGGACGAAAATGACCTAATTGATCATCCAATGACACAAACACACCTATTGGATGCACAAGATTGGTTAAAAACCCTAATTGGACAAGAATATGCCTAGGGAGGACGTAAATGACCTATTTGATCATCCAATGACACAACCACACCTATTGGATGCACAAGATTGGTTAAAAACCCTAATTGGACAAGAATATGCCTAGGGAGGACGAAAATGACCTAAATATTAATTCAATGACACAAACAAACTTATTGGATGCACAAGATTGGTTAAAAACCCTAATTGGACAAGAATAAGCCTAGGGAGGACGAAAATGACCTAAATGTTAATCCCATGACACAAACACACCTATTGGATGCACAAGATTGGTTAAAAACCCTAATTGGACAAGAATAAGCCTAGGGAGGACGAAAATGACCTAATTGATCATCCAATGACACAAACACACCTATTGGATGCACAAGATTGGTTAAAAACCCTAATTGGACAAGAATATGCATAGGGAGGACGAAAATGACCTAAATATTAATTTAATGACACAAACAAAGTTATTGGATGCACAAGATTGGTTAAAAACTTTAATTGGACAAGAATAAGCCTAGGGAGGACGTAAATAACCTAATTGATCATCCATTGACACAAACACACCTATTGGATGCATAAGATTTGTTAAAAATCCTAATTGGACAAGAATATGTCTGGGGAGGACGAAAATGACATAAATATTAATTCAAAGACACAAATAAACTTATTGGATCCACAAGATTGGTTAAAAACCCTAATAGGACAAGAATATGCCTAGGGAGGACGAAAATGACCTAATTGATCATCCAATGACACAAACACACCTATTGGATGCACAAGATTGGTTAAAAACCCTAATTGGACAAGAATATGCCTTGGGAGGACGAAAATGACCTAATTGATCATCCAATGACACAAACACACCTATTGGATGCACAAGATTGGTTAAAAACCCTAATTGGACAAGAATATGCCTAGGGAGGACGAAAATGACCTAATTGATCATCCAATGACACAAACACACCTATTGGATGCACAAGATTGGTTAAAAACCCTAATTGGACAAGAATATGCCTAGGGAGGAAGAAAATGACCTAAATATTAATTCAAAGAAACAGACAAGCTTATTGGATGCACAAGATTGGTTAAAAACCCTAATTAGACAAGAATATGCCTAGGGAGGACGAAAATGACCTAATTGATCATCCAATGACACAAACACACCTATTGGATGCACAAGATTGGTTAAAAACCCTAATTGGAAGAGAATAAGCCTAGGGAGGACGAAAATGACCTAATTGATCATCCAATGACACAAACACACCTATTGGATGCACAAGATTGGTTAAAAACCCTAATTGGACAAGAATATGCCTAGGGAGGACGAAAATGACCTAATTGATCATCCAATGACACAAACACACCTATTGGATGCACAAGATCGGTTAAAAATCCTAACTGGACAAGAATAAGCCTAGGGAGGACGAAAATGACCTAATTGATCATCCAATGACACAAACACACCTATTGGATGCACAAGATTGGTTAAAAACCCTAATTGGACAAGAATATGCCTAGGGAGGACGAAAATGACCTAATTGATCATCCAATGACACAAACACACCTATTGGATGCACAAGATTGGTTAAAAACCCTAATTGGAAAAGAATATGACTATGGAGGACGAAAATGACCTAATTGATCATCCAATGACACAAACACACCTATTGGATGCACAAGATTGGTTAAAAACCCTAATTGGACAAGAATATGCCTAGGGAGGACGAAAATGACCTAATTGATCATCCAATGACACAAACACACCTATTAGATGCACAAGATTAGTTAAAAACCCTAATTGGACAAGAATAAGCCTAGGGAGGACGAAAATGACCTAAATGTTAATCCAATGACACAACTCAACTTATTGGATGCACAAGATTGGTTAAAAACCTTAAATGGGCAAGAATAAGCCTAGGGAGGACGAAAATGACCTAATCGATCATCCAATGACACAAACACACCTATTGGATGCAGAAGATTGGTTAAAAACCCTAATTGGACAAGAATAAGCCTAGGGAGGACTAAAATGACCTAAATGTTAATCCAATGACACAACTCAACTTATTGGATGTACAAGATTGGTTAAAAACCCTAATTGGACAAGAGTAAGCCTACGGAGTACGAAAATGACCTAATTGATCATCCAATGAATCAAACACACCTATTGGATAAACAAGATTGGTTAAAAACCCAAATTGGACAAGAATATGCCTTGGGAGGACGAAAATGACCTAATCGATCATCCAATGACACAAACACACCTATTGGATGCACAAGATTGGTTAAAAACCCTAATTGGACAAGAATATGCCTAGGGAGGACGAAAATGATTTAAATATTAATTCAATGACACAAATAAACTTATTGGATGCACAAGATTGGTTAAAAACCCTAATTGGACAAGAATAAGCCGAGGGAGGACGAAAATGACCTAATTGATCATCCAATGACACAAACACACCTATTGGATGCACAAGATTGGTTAAAAACCCTAATTGGACAAGAATATGCCTAGAGAGGACGAAAATGACCTAATTGATCATCCAATGACATAAACACACCTATTGGATGCACAAGATTGGTTAAAAACCCTAATTGGACAAGAATATGCCTAGGGAGGACGAAAATGACCTAATTGATCATCCAATGACACAAACACACCTATTGAATTCACAAGATTGGTTAAAAACCCTAATTGGACAAGAATATGCCTAGGGAGGACCAAAAGGACCTAAATATTAATTCAATGACACAAACAAACTTATTGGATGCACAAGATTGGATAAAAACCCTAATTGGACAAGAATAAGCCTATGGAGGACGAAAATGACCTAATTGATCATCTAAGGACACAAACACACCTATTGGATGCACAAGATTGGTTAAAAACCCTAATTGGACAAGAATATGCCTAGGGAGGATCAAAGTGACCTAATTGATCATCCAATGAGATAAACACACCTATTGGATGCACAAGATTGGTTAAAAACCCTAATTGGACAAGAATATGCCTAGGGAGGACGAAAATGACCTAAATGTGAATCCAATGACACAAATGAACTTATTGGATGCACAAGATTGGTTAAAAACCTAATTGAACCAGAATAAGCCTAGGGAGAATGAAAATGACCTAAATGTTAATCCAATGACACAACTCAACTTATTGGATGCACAAGATTGGTTAAAAACCCTAATTGGACAAGAATAAGCCTAGGGAGGACGAAAATGACCTAATTGATCATCCAATGACACAAACACACCTATTGGATGCACAAGATTGGTTAAAAACCCTAATTGGACAAGAATATGCCTAGGGAGGACGAAAATGACCTAATTGATCATCCAATGACACAAACACACCTATTGAATTCACAAGATTGGCTAAAAACCCTAATTGGACAAGAATATGCCTAGGAAGGACCAAAATGACCTAAATATTAATTCAATGACACAAACAAACTTATTGGATGCACAAGATTGGTTAAAACCCTAATTGGACAAGAATAAGCCTATGGAGGACGAAAATGACCTAATTGATCATCCAATGACACAAACACACCTATTGGATGCACAAGATTGGTTAAAAACCCTAATTGGACAAGAATATGCCTAGGGAGGACGAATATGACCTAATTGATCACCCAATGACACAAACACACCTATTGGATGCACAAGATTGGTTAAAAACCCTAATTGGACAAGAATATGCCTAGGGAGGACGAATATGACCTAATTGATCACCCAATGACATAAACACACCTATTGGATACACAAGATTGGTTAAAAACCCTAATTGGACAAGAATAAGCCTAGGGAGGACGAAAATGACCTAATTGATCATCCAATGACACAAACACACCTATTGGATGCACAAGATTGGTTAAAAACCCTAATTGGACAAGAATATGCCTAGGGAGGACGAAAATGACCTAATTGATCATCCAATGACACAAACACACCTATTGGATGCACAAGATTGGTTAAAAACCCTAATTGGACAAGAATAAGCCTAGGGAGGACCAAAATGACCTAATTGATCATCCAAAGACACAAACACATCTATTGGATGCACAAGATTGGTTAAAAACCCTAGTTGGACAAGAATATACCTAGGGAGGATGAAAATGACCTAATTGATCATCCAATGACACAAATGAACTTATTGGATGCACAAGATTGGTTAAAAACCCTAATTGGACAAGAATAAGCCTAAGGAGGACGAAAATGACATAATTGATCATCCAAAGACACAAACACATCTATTGGATGCACAAGATTGGTTAAAAACCCTAGTTGGATAAGAATATGCATAGGGAGGACGAAAATGACCTAATTGATGATCCAATGACACAAATGAACTTATTGGATGCACAAGATTGGTTAAAAACCCTAATTGGACAAGAATAAGCCTAGGGAGGACGAAAATGACCTAATTGATCATCCAATGACACAAACACACCTATTGGATGCACAAGATTGGTTAAAAACCCTAATTGGACAAGAATATGCCTAGGGAGGACAAAAATGACCTAAATGTTAATCCAATGACACAAATGAACTTATTGATGCACAAGATTTGTTAAAAACCCTAATTGGACAAGAATAAGCCTAGGAAGGACGAAAATAACCTAATTGATCATCCAATGACACAAACACACCTATTGGATGCACAAGATTGGTTAAAAACCCTAATTGGACAAGAATAAGCCTAGGGAGGACGAAAATGACCTAATTGATCATCCAATGACACATACACACCTATTGGATGCACAAGATTGGTTAAAAACCCTAATTGGACAAGAATAAGCCTAGGGAGGACGAAAATGACCTAATTGATCATTTAATGACACAAACACACCTATTGGATGCACAAGATTGGTTATAAACCCTAATTGGACAAGAATAAGCCTAGGGAGGACGAAAATGACCTAATTAATCAACTATTGCCACAAACACACCTATTGGATGCACTAGATTGGTTAAACACCTATTGGATGCACAAGATTGGTTAAAAACCCTAATTGGACAAGAATATGCCTAGGGAGGACGAAAATGACCTAAATGTTAATCCAATGACACAACTCAACTTATTGGATGCACAAGATTGGTTAAAAACCCTAATTGGACAAGAATAAGCCTATGGAGGACGAAAATGACCTAATTGATCATCCAATGACACAAACACACCTATTGGATGGACAAGATTGGTTAAAAACCCTAATTGGACAAGAATAAGCCTAGGGAGGACGAAAATGACCTAATTGATCATCCAATGACACAAACACACCTATTGGATGCACAAGATTGGTTAAAAACCCTAATTGGACAAGAATATGCCTAGGGAGGACGAAAATGACCTAATTGATCATCCAATGACACAAACACACCTATTGGATGCACAAGATTGATTAAAAACCTTAATTGGACAAGAATAAGCCCAGGGACGACGAAAATGACCTAAATGTTAATCCAATGACACAACTCAACTTATTGGATGCACAAGATTGGTTAAAAACCCTAATTGGAAAAGAATATGCCTAGGGAGGAAGAAAATGACCTCAATATTAATTTAATGACACAAACAAACTTATCAGATGCACAAGATTGGTTAAAAACCCTAATTGGACAAGAATAAGCCTAGGGAGGACGAAAATGACCTAATTGATCATCCAATGACACAAACACACCTATTGGATGCACAAGATTGGTTAAAAACCCTAATTGGACAAGAATATGCCTAGGGAAGACGAAAATGACCTTAATGTTAATCCAATGACACAAATGAACTTATTGGATGTACAAGATTGGTTAAAAATCCTAATTGGACAAGAATAAGCCTAGGGAGGACGAAAATGACCTAATTGATCATCGAATGACACAAACACGCCTATTGGATGCACAAGATTGGTTAAAAACCCTAATTGGACAAGAATATGCCTAGGGAAGACGAAAATGACCTTAATGTTAATCCAATGACACAAATGAACTTATTGGATGCACAAGATTGGTTAAAAACCCTAATTGGACAAGAATAAGCCTAGGGAGGATGAAAATGACCTAAATATTAATTCAATGACACAAACAAACTTATTGGATGCACAAGATTGATTAAAAACCCTAATTGGACAAAAATAAATCTAGGGAGGACGAAAATGACCTAATTGATCATCCAATGACACAAACACACCTATTGGATGCACAAGATTGGTTAAAAACCCTAACTAGACAAGAATATGCCTAGGGAGGACGAAAATGACCTAATTGATCATCCAATGACACAAACACACCTATTGGAGGCACAAGATTAGTTAAAAACCCTAGTTGGACAAGAATAAGCCTAGGGAGGACGAAAATGACCTAACTATTAATTCAATGACACAAACAAACTTATTGGATGCACAAGATTGGTTAAAAACCCTAATTGGACGTGAATATGCCTAGGGAGGACGAAAATGACCTAAATGTAAATCCAATGACACAAATGAACTTATTGGATGCACAAGATTGGTTAAAAACCCTAATTGGACAAGAATAAGCCTAGGGAGGACGAAAATGACCTAATTGATCATCAAATGACACAAACACACCTATTGGATGCACAAGATTGGTTAAAAACCCTAATTGGACAAGAATAAGCCTAGGGAGGACGAAAATGACCTAATTGATCATCCAATGACACAAACACACCTATTGGATGCACAAGATTGGTTAAAAACCCTAATTGGACAAGAATATGCCTAGGGAGGACGAAAATGACCTAAATGTTAATCCAATGTCACAAATGAACTTATTAGATACACAAGATTGGTTAAATACCCTAATTGGACAAGAATAAGCCTAGGGAGGACGAAAGTGACCTAATTGAGCATCGAATGACACAAACACACCTATTGGATGCTCAAGATTGGTTAAAAACCCTAATTGGACAAGAATATGCCTAGGGAAGACAAAATGACCTTAATGTTAATCCAATGACACAAATGAACTTATTGGATGCACAAGATTGGTTAAAAACCCTAATTGGACAAGAATAAGCCTAGGGAGGATGAAAATGACCTAATTGATCATCCAATGACACAAACACACCTATTGGATGCACAAGATTGGTTAAAAACCCTAATTGGACAAGAATAAGCCTAGGGAGGACGAAAATGACCTAAATGTAAATCCAATGACACAACTCAACTTATTGGATGCACAAGATTGGTTAAAAACCCTAATTGGACAAGAATAAGCCTAGGGAGGACGAAAATAACCTAAATGTCAATCCAATGACACAACTCTACTTATTGGATGCACAAGATTGGTTAAAAACCCTAATTGGACAAGAATAAGCCTATGGTGGACGAAAATGACCTAATTGATCATCCAATGACACAAACACACCTATTGGATGCACAAGATTGGTTAAAAACCCTAATTGGACAAGAATATGCCTAGGGAAGACGAAAATGACCTAAATATTAATTCAATGACACAAACAAACTTATCGGATGCACAAGATTGGTTAAAAACCCTAATTGGACAAGAATAAGCCTATGAGGACGAAAATGACCTAATTGATCATCCAATGACACAAACACACCTATTAGATGCACAAGATTGGTTAAAAACCCTAATTGGACAAGAATATGCCTAGGGAGGACGAAAATGACCTAATTGATCATCCAAAGACACAAACACACCTATTGGATGCACAAGATTGGTTAAAAAACCTAATTGGACAAGAATAAGCCTAGGGAGGACGAAAATGACCTAATTGATCATCCATTGCCACAAACACACCTATTGGATGCACAAGATTGGTTAAAAACCCTAATTGGACAAGAATATGCCTAGGGATGACGAAAATGACCTAATTGGTCATCCAATGACACAAACACACCTATTGGATGCATAAGATTGGTTAAAAACCCTAATTGGACAAGAATAAGCCTAGGGAGGACGAAAATAACCAAATTGATCATCGAATGACACAAACACACCTATTGGATGCACAAGATTGGTTAAAAACCCTAATTAGACAAGAATATGCCTAGGGAGGACGAAAATGACCTAATTGATCATCCAATGACACAAACACACCTATTGGATGCATAAGATTGGTTAAAAACCCTAATTGGACAAGAATAAGCCTAGGGAGGACGAAAATAACCTAATTGATCATCCAATGACACAAACACACCTGTTGGATGCACAAGATTAGTTAAAAACCCTAATTGGACAAGAATATGCCTAGGGAGGACGAAAATGACCTAAATGTTAATCCAATAACACAAATGAACTTATTGGATGCACAAGATTGGTTAAAGACCCTAATTGGACAAGAATAAGCATAGGGAGGACGAAAATGACCTAAATGTCAATCCAATGACACAACTCTACTTATTGGATGCACAAGATTGGTTAAAAACCCTAATTGGACAAGAATAAGCCTATGGTGGACGAAAATGACCTAATTGATCATCCAATGACACAAACACACCTATTGGATGCACAAGATTGGTTAAAAACCCTAATTGGACAAGAATATGCCTAGGGAAGACGAAAATGACCTAAATATTAATTCAATGACACAAACAAACTTATCGGATGCACAAGATTGGTTAAAAACCCTAATTGGACAAGAATAAGCCTAGGGAGGACGAAAATGACCTAATTGATCATCCCATGACACAAACACACCTATTAGATGCACAAGATTGGTTAAAAACCCTAATTGGACAAGAATAAGCCTAGGGAGGACGAAAATAACCTAATTGATCATCCAATGACACAAACACACCTATTGGATGCACAAGATTGGTTAAAAACCCTAATTGGACAAGAATATGCCTAGGGAGGACGAAAATGACCTAATTGATCATCCAATGACACAAATGAACATGTTGGATGCACAAGATTAGTTAAAAACCCTAATTGGACAAGAATAAGCCTAGGGAGGACGAAAATAACCTAATTGATCATCCAATGACACAAACACACCTATTGGATGCACAAGATTGGTCTAAAACTCTAATTGGACAAGAATATCCCTAGGGAGGACGAAAATTACCTAAATGTTAATCCAATGACACAAATGAACTTATTGGATGCACAAGATTGGTTAAAAACCCTAATTGGACAAGAATAAGCCTAGGGAGGACGAAAATGACCTAATTGATCATCCAATGACACAAACACACCTATTGGATGCACAAGATTGGTTAAAAACCCTAATTGGACAAGAATATGCCTAGGGAGGACGAAAATGACCTAAATATTAATTCAATGACACAAACAAAGTTATTGGATGCACAAGATTGATTAAAAACCCTAATTTGACAAGAATAAGTCTAGGTAGGACGAAAATGACCTAATTGATCATCCAATGACACAAACACACCTATTGGATGCACAAGATTGGTTAAAAACCCTAATTGGACATGAATAAGCCTAGGGACGACGAAAACGACCTAATTGATCATCCATTGACACAAACACACCTATTGGATGAACAAGATTGGTTAAAAACCCTAATTGGACAAGAATAAGCCTAGGGAGGACGAAAATGACCTAATTGATCATCCAATGACACAAACACACCTATTGGATGCACAAGATTGGTTAAAAACCCTAATTGGACAAGAATATGCCTAGGGAGGACGAAAATGACCTAAATATTAATTCAATGACACAAACAAAGTTATTGGATGCACAAGATTGGTTAAAAACCCTAATTGGACAAGAATAAGCCTAGGGAGGACGAAAATGACCTAATTGATCATCCAATGACACAAACACACCTATTGGATGCACAAGATTGGTTAAAAACCCTAATTGGACAAGAAT
Organism: Cicer pinnatifidum; assembly: GCA_037974775.1. Taxonomy (NCBI): domain Eukaryota; kingdom Viridiplantae; phylum Streptophyta; class Magnoliopsida; order Fabales; family Fabaceae; genus Cicer; species Cicer pinnatifidum. The sequence goes on along the minus strand of JBBPBR010001394.1, from coordinate 112,320 downwards.
ATGCCTAGGGAGGACGAAAATGACCTAAATATTAATTCAATGACACAAACAAAGTTATTGGATGCACAAGATTGGTGAAAAACCCTAATTGGACAAGAATAAGCCTAGGGGGAACGAAAATGACCTAATTGATCATCCAATGACACAAACACACCTATTGGATGCACAAGATTGGTTAAAAACCCTAATTGGACAAGAATATGCCTAGGGAGGACGAAAATGACCTAAATATTAATTCAATGACACAAACAAAGTTATTGGATGCACAAGATTGGTTAAAAACCCTAATTGGACAAGAATAAGCCTAGGGAGGACGAAAATGACCTAATTGATCATCCAATGACACAAACACACCTATTGGATGCACAAGATTGGTTAAAAACCCTAATTGGACAAGAATATGCCTAGGGAGGACGAAAATGACCTAATTGATCATCCAATGACACAAACACACCTATTGGATGCACAAGATTGGTTAAAAACCCAAATTGGACAAGAATATGCCTAGGGAGCACGAATATGACCTAAATGTTAATCCAATAACACAAATGAACATATTGGATGCATAAGATTGGTTAAAAACCCTAATTGGACAAGAATAAGCCTAGGGAGAACGAAAATGACCTAATTGATCATCCAATGACACAAACACACCTATTGGATGCACAAGATTGGTTAAAAACCCTAATTGGACAAGAATATGCCTAGGGAGGACGAAAATGACCTAAATATTAATTCAATGACACAAACAAAGTTATTGGATGAACAAGTTTGCTTAAAAACCCAAATTGGACAAGAATAAGCCTAGGGAGGACGAAAATGGCCTAATTCATCGTCCAATGACACAAACACACCTATTGGAAGCACAAGATTGGTTAAAAACCCTAATTGGACAAGAATATGCCTAGGGAGGACGAAAATGACCTAAATGTTAATCCAATGACACAAATGAGCTTATTGGATGCACAAGATTGGTTAAAAGCCCTAAATTGACAAAAATAAGCCTAGGGAGGACGAAAATGTCCTAATTGATCATCCAATGACACAAACACACCTATTGGATGCACAAGATTGGTTAAAAACCCTAATTGGACAAGAATATGCCTAGGGAGGACGAAAATGACCTAAATATTAATTCAATGACACAAACAAACTTATTGGATGCACAAGGTTGGTTAAAAACCCTAATTGGACAAGAATAAGCCTAGGGAGGACGAAAATGACCTAAATGTTAATCCAATGACACAAATGAACTTATTGGATGCACAAGATTGGTTAAAAACCCTAATTGGACAAGAATAAGACTAGGGAGGACGAAAATGACCTAAATGCTAATCCAATGACACAAATGAACTTATTGGATGCACAAGATTGGTTAAAAAACCTAATTGGACAAGAGTAAGCCTAGGGAGAATGAAAATGACCTAAATGTTAATCCAATGACACAACTCAACTTATTGGATGCACAAGATTGGTTAAAAACCCTAATTGGACAAGAATAAGCCTAGGGAGGACGAAAATAACGTAATTGATCATCCAATGACACAAACACACCTATTGGATGCACAAGATTGGTTAAAAACCATAATTGGACAAGAATAAGCCTAGGGAGGACGAAAATGACCTAATTGATCATCCAATGACACAAACACACCTATTGGATGCACAAGATTGGTTAAAAACCCTAATTGGACAAGAATATGCCTAGGGAGGACGAAAATGACTTAAATATTAATTCAATGACACAAACAAACTTATTGGATGCACAAGGTTGGTTAAAAACCCTAATTGGACAAGAATAAGCCTAGGGAGGACGAAAATGACCTAAATGTTAATCCAATGACACAAATGAACTTATTGGATGCACAAGATTGGTTAAAAAACCTAATTGGACAAGAATAAGCCTAGGGAGAATGAAAATGACCTAAATGTTAATCCAATGACACAACTCAACTTATTGGATGCACAAGATTGGTTAAAAACCCTAATTGGACAAGAATAAGCCTAGGGAGGACGAAAATGACCTAATTGATCATCCAATGACACAAACACACCTATTGGATGCACAAGATTGGTTAAAAACCCTAATTGGACAAGAATATGCCTAGGGAGGACGAAAATGACCTAAATGTTAATCCAATGACACAAATGAACTTATTGGATGCACAAGATTGGTTAAAGAACCTAATTGGACAAGAATAAGCCTTGGGAGGACGAAAATCACCTAATTGATCATCCAATGACACAAACACACCTATTGGATGCACAAGATTGGTTAAAAACCCTAATTGGACAAGAATATGCCTAGGGAGGACGAAAATGACCTAAATATTAATCAATGACACAAACAAAGTTATTGGATGCACAAGATTGGTTAAAAACCCTAATTGGACAAGAATAAGCCTAGGGAGGACGAAAATGACCTAGTTGATCATCCAATGACACAAACACACCTATTGGATGCACAAGATTGGTTAAAAACTCTAATTGGGCAAGAATATGCCTAGGGAGGACGAAAATGACCTAAATATTAATTCAATGACATAAACAAACTTATTGGATGCACAAGATTGGTTAAAAACCCTAATTGGACAAGAATAAGCCTAGGGAGGACGAAAATGACCTAATTGATCATCCAATGACACAAACACACCTATTGGATGCACAAGATTGGTTAAAAACCTAATTGGACAAGAATAAGCCTTGGGAGGACGAAAATGACCTAATTGATCATCCAATGACACAAACACACCTATTGGATGCACAAGATTGGTTAAAAACCCTAATTGGACAAGAATAAGCCTAGGGAGGACGAAAATGACCTAATTGATCATCCAATGACACAAACACACCTATTGGATGCACAAGATTGGTTAAAAACCCTAATTGGACAAGAATATGCCTAGGGAGGACGAAAATGACCTAAATATTAATTCAATGACACAAACCAAGTTATTGGATGCACAAGATTGGTTAAAAACCCTAATTGGACAAGAATAAGTCTAGGGAGGACGAAAATGACCTAATTGATCATCCAATGACACAAACACACCTATTGGATGCACAAGATTGGTTAAAAACCTAATTGGATAAGAATAAGCCTAGGGAGGACGAAAATGACGTAATTAATCATCCAATGACACAAACACACCTATTGGATGCACAAGATTGGTTAAAAACCCTAATTGGACAAGAATAAGCCTAGGGAGGACGAAAATGACCTAATTGATCATCCAATGACACAAACAAACCTATTGGATGAACAAGATTGGTTAAAAACCCTAATTGGACAAGAATAAGCCTAGGGAGGACGAAAATGACCTAATTGATCATCCAATGACACAAACACACCTATTAGATGCACAAGATTGGTTAAAAACCCTAATTGGACAAGAATTTGCCTAGGGAGGACGAAAATGACCTAATTGATCATCCAATGACACAAACACACCTATTGGATGCACAAGATTGGTTAAAAACCCTAATTGGACAAGAATAAGCCTAGGGAGGACGAAAATGACCTAATTGATCATCCAATGACACAAACACACCTATTGGATGCACAAGATTGGTTAAAAACCCTAATTAAACAAGAATAAGCCTAGGGAGGACGAAAATGACCTAATTGATCATCCAATGACACAAACACACATATTGGATGCACAAGATTGGTTAAAAACCCTAATTGGACGAGAATATGCCTAAGGAGGCCGAAAATGACCTAAATGTTATTCCAATGACACAAATGAACTTATTGGATGCACAAGATTGGTTAAAAACCCTAATTGGACAAGAATAAGCCTAGGGAGGACGAAAATGACTAAATGTTTATCCAATGACACAACTCAACTTATTGTATGCACAAGATTGGTTAAAAACCCTAATTGGACAAGAATAAGCCTATGGAGGATGAAAATGACCTAATTGATCATCCAATGACACAAACACACCTATTGGATGCACAAGATTGGTTAAAAACCCTAATTGGACAAGAATATGCCTAGGGAGGACGAAAATGACATAATTGATCATCCAATGACACAAACAAACCTATTGGATGCACAAGATTGGTTAAAAACCCTAATTGGACAAGAATAAGCCTAGGGAGGACGAAAATGACCTAATTGATCATCCAATGACACAAACACACCTATTAGATGCACAAGATTGGTTAAAAACCCTAATTGGACAAGAATAAGCCTAGGGAGGACGAAAATTGCCTAAATGTTAATCCAATGACACAACTCAACTTATTGGATGCACAAGATTGGTTAAAAACCCTAATTGGGCAAGAATAAGCCTTGGGAGGACGAAAATGACCTAATTGATCATCCAATGACACAAACACACCTATTGGATGCACAAGATTGGTTAAAAACCCTAATTGGACAAGAATAGGCCTAGGGAAGACGAAAATGACCTAAATATTAATTCAATGACACAAACAAGCTTATCGGATGCACAAGATTGGTTAAAAACCTTAATTGGACAAGAATAAGCCTAGGGAGGACGAAAATGACCTAATTGATCATCCAATGACACAAACACACCTATTAGATGCACAAGATTGGTTAAAAACCCTAATTGGACAAGAATAAGCCTAGGGAGGACGAAAATGACCTAATTGATCATCCAATGACACAAACACACCTATTGGATGCACAAGATTGGTTAAAAACCCTAATTGGACAAGAATATGCCTAGGGAGGACGAAAATGACCTAATTGATCATCCAATGACACAAACAAACCTATTGGATGAACAAGATTGGTTAAAAACCCTAATTGGACAAGAATAAGCCTAGGGAGGACGAAAATGACTTAATTGATCATCCAATGACACAAACACACCTATTGGATGCACAAGATTGGTTAAAAACCCTAAATGGGCAAGAATATGCCTGGGGAGGACGAAAATGACCTAATTGATCATCCACTGACACAAACACACCTATTGGATAAACAAGATTGGTTAAAAACCCTAATTGGACAAGAATATGCCTAGGGAGGACGAAAATGACCTGATTGATCATCCAATGACACAAACACACCTATTGGATGCACAAGATTGGTTAAAAACCCTAATTGGACAAGAATAAGCCTAGGGAGGACGTAAATGACCTAATTGATCATCCAATGACACAAACACACCTATTGGATGCACAAGATTGGTTAAAAACCCTAATTGGACAAGAATATGCCTAGGGAAGACGAAAATGACCTAAATATTAATTCAATGACACAAACAAACTTATCGGATGCACAAAATTGGTTAAAAACCCTAATTGGACAAGAATAAGCCTAGGAAGGACGAAAATGACCTAATTGATCATCCAATGACAAAAACACACCTATTAGATGCACAAGATTGGTTAAAAACCCTAATTGGACAAGAATAAGCCTAGGGAGGACGAAAATGACCTAATTGATCATCCAATGACACAAACACACCTATTGGATGCACAAGATTGGTTAAAAACCCTAATTGGACAAGAATATGCCTAGGGAGGACGAAAATGACCTAATTGATCATCCAATGACACAAACAAACATATTGGATGAACAAGATTGGTTAAAAACCCTAATTGGACAAGAATAAGCCTAGGGAGGACGAAAATGACCTAATTGATTATCCAATGACACAAACACACCTATTTGATGCACAAGATTGGTTAAAAACCCTAATTGGACAAGAATATGCCTAGGGAGGACGAAAATGACCTAAATATTAATTCAATGACACAAACAAACTTATCGGATGCCCAAGATTGGTTAAAAACCCTAATTGGACAAGAATAAGCCTAGGGAGGACGAAAATGACCTAATTGATCATCCAATGACACAAACACACCTATTGGATGCACAAGATTGGTTAAAAACCCTAATTGGACAAGAATATGCCTAGGGAGGACGAAAATGACCTAATTGATCATCCAATGACACAAACAAACCTATTGGATGATCAAGATTGGTTAAAAATCCTAATTGGACAAGAATAAGCCTAGGGAGGACGAAAATGACCTAATTGATCATCCAATGACACAAACACACCTATTGGATGCACAAGATTGGTTAAAAACCCTAATTGGACAAGAATATGCCTAGGGAGGACGAAAATGACATAATTGATCATCCAATGACACAAACAAACCTATTGGATGCACAAGATTGGTTAAAAACCCTAATTGGACAAGAATAAGCCTAGGGAGGACGAAAATGACATAATTGATCATCCAATGACACAAACACACCTATTGGATGCACAAGATTGGTTAGAAACCCTAATTGGACAAGAATATGCCTAGGGTGGACGAAAATGACCTAATTGATCATCCAATGACACAAACACACCTATTGGATGCACAAGATCGGTTAAAAACCCTAATTGGACAAGAATAAGCCTAAGGAGGACGAAAATGACCTAATTGATCATCCAATGACACAAACACACCTATTGGATGCACAAGATTGGTTAAAAACCCTAATTGGACAAGAATATGCCTAGGGAGGACGAAAATGACATAATTGATCATCCAATGACACAAACAAACCTATTGGATGCACAAGATTGGTTAAAAACCCTAATTGGACATGAATAAGCCTAGGGAGGATGAAAATAACATAATTGATCATCCAATGACACAAACACACCTATTGGATGCACAAGATTGGTTAGAAACCCTAATTGGACAAGAATATGCCTAGGGAGGACGAAAATGACCTAATTGATCATCCAATGACACAAACACACCTATTGGATGCACAAGATCGGTTAAAAACCCTAATTGGACAAGAATATGCCTGGGGAGGACGAAAATGACCTAATTGATCATCCACTGACACAAATGAACTTATTGGATGCACAAGATTAGTTAAAAACACTAATTGGACAAGAATAAGCCTAGGGAGGATGAAAATAACCTAATTGATCATCCAATGACACAAACACACCTATTGGATGCACAAGATTGGTCTAAAACTCTAATTGGACAAGAATATGCCTAGGTAGGACGAAAATGACCTAAATGTTAATCCAATGACACAAATGAACTTATTGGATGCACAAGATTGGTTAAAAACCCTAATTGGACAAAAATAAGCCTAGGGAGGACGAAAATGACCTAAATGTAAATCCAATGACACAACTCAACTTATTGGATGCACAAGATTGGTTAAAAACCCTAATTGGGCAAGAATAAGCCTAGGGAGGACGAAAATGACCTAATTGATCATCCAATGACACAAACACACCTATTGGATGCACAAGATTGGTTAAAAACCCTAATTGGACAAGAATAAGCCTAGGGAGGACGAAAATAACCAAATTGATCATCCATTGCCACAAACACACCTATTGGATGCACAAGATTGGTTAAAAACCCTAATTGGACAAGAATATGCCTAGGGAGGACGAAAATGACCTAAATGTAAATCCAATGACACAAATGAACTTATTGGATGCACAAGATTGGTTAAATACCCTAATTGGACAAGAATAAGCCTAGGTAGCACGAAAATGACCTAAATGCTAATCCAATGACAAAACTCAACTTATTGGATGCACAAGATTGGTTAAAAACCCTAATTGGGCAAGAATAAGCCTAGGGAGGACGAAAATGACCTAATTGATCATCCAATGACACAAACACACCTATTGGATGCACAAGATTGGTTAAAAACCCTAATTGGACAAGAATAAGCCTAGGGAGGACGAAAATGCCCTAAATGTTCATCCAATGACACAACTCAACTTATTGGATGCACAAGATTGGTTAGAAACCCTAATTGGACAAGAATATGCCTAGGGAGGACGAAAATGACCTAATTGATCATCCAATGACACAAACACACCTATTGGATGCACAAGATCGGTTAAAAACCCTAATTGGACAGGAATATGCCTAATTGATCATCCAATGACACAAACACACCTATTGGATGCACAAGATTGGTTAAAAACCCTAATTGGACAAGAATAAGCCTAGGGAGGACGAAAATGACCTAAATGTTCATCCAATGACACAACTCAACTTATTGGATGCACAAGATTGGTTAGAAACCCTAATTGGACAAGAATATGCCTAGGGAGGACGAAAATGACCTAATTGATCATCCAATGACACAAACACACCTATTGGATGCACAAGATTGGTTAAAAACCCTAATTGGACAAGAATAAGCCTAGGGAGGACGAAAATGACCTAATTGATCATCCAATGACACAAACACACCTATTGGATGCACAAGATTGGTTAAAAACCCTAATTGGACAAGAATATGCCTAGGGAGGACGAAAATGACCTAAATATTAATTCAATGACACAAACAAAGTTATTGGATGGACAAGATTGGTTGAAAACCCTAATTGGACAAGAATAAGCCTAGGGAGGACGTAAATGACCTAATTGATCATCCAATGACACAAACACACCTATTTGATGCACAAGATTGGTTAAAAACCCTTATTGGACAAGAATATGCTTAGGGAGGACGAAAATGACCTAATTGATCATCCAATGACACAAACACACCTATAGGAAGCACAAGATTCGTTAAAAACCCTAATTGGACAAGAATATGCCTAGGGAGGACGAAAATGACCTAATTGATCATCCAATGACACAAACACACCTATTGGATACACAAGATTGGTTAAAAACCCTAATCAGACAAGAATATGCCTAGGGAGGACGAAAATGACCTAATTGATCATCCAATGACACAAACACACCTATTGGATGCACAAGATTGGTTAAAAACCCTAATTGGACAAGAATATGCCTAGGGAGGACGAAAATGACCTAAATATTAATTCAATGACACAAACAAACTTATCGGATGCACACGATTGTTTAAAAACCCTAATTGGACAAGAATAAGCCTAGGGACGACGAAAATGACCTAATTGATCATCCAATGACACAAACACACCTATTAGATGCACAAGATTGGTTAAAATCCATAATTGGACAAGAATAAGCCTAGAGAGGACGAAAATGACCTAATTGATCATCCAATGACACAAACACACCTATTGGATGGACAAGATTGGTTAAAAACCCTAATTGGACAAGAATATGCCTAGGGAGGACGAAAATGACCTAATTGATCATCCAATGACACAAACACACCTATTGGATGCACAAGATTGGTTAAAAACTCTAATTGGACAAGAATAAGCCTAAGGAGGACGAAAATGACCTAATTGATCATACAATGACACAAACACACCTATTGGATGCACAAGATTGGTTAAAAACCCTAATTGGACAAGAATAAGCCTAGGGATGACGAAAATGACCTAATTGATCATCCAATGACACAAATGAAATTATTGGATGCACAAGAGTAGTTAAAAACCCTAATTGGACAAGAATAAGCCTAGGGAGGACGAAAATAACCTAATTGATCATCCAATGACACAAACACACCTATTGGATGCACAAGATTGGTCTAAAACTCTAATTGGACAAGAATATGCCTAGGGAGGACGAAAATGACCTAAATGTTAATCCAATGACACAAATGAACTTATTGGATGCACAAGATTGGTTAAAAACCCTAATTGGACAAGAATAAGCCTAGGGAGGACGAAAATGACCTAATTGATCATCCAATGACACAAACACACCTATTGGATGCACAAGATTGGTTAAAAACCCTAATTGGACAAGAATATGCCTGGGGAGGACGAAAATGACCTAATTGATCATCCACTGACACAAATGAACTTATTGGATGCACAAGATTAGTTAAAAACACTAATTGGACAAGAATAAGCATAGGGAGGACGAAAATAACCTAATTGATCATCCAATGACACAAACACACCTATTGGATGCACAAGATTGGTCTAAAACTCTAATTGGACAAGAATATGCATAGGTAGGACGAAAATGACCTAAATGTTAATCCAATGACACAAATGAACTTATTGGATGCACAAGATTGGTTAAAAACCCTAATTGGACAAGAATAAGCCTAGGGAGGACGAAAATAACCTAAATGTTAATCCAATGACACAACTCAACTTATTGGATGCACAAGATTGGTTAAAAACCCTAATTGGACAAGAATATGCCTAGGGAGGACGAAAATGACCTAAATATTAATTCAATGACACAAACAAACTTATCGGATGCACAAGATTGGTTAAAAACCCTAATTGGACAAGAATAAGCCTATGGAGGACGAAAATGACCTAATTGATCATCCAATGACACAAACACACCTATTGGATGCACAAGATTGGTTAAAAACCCAAATTGGACAAGAATAAGCCTAGGGAGGACGAAAATGACCTAATTGATCATCCAATGACACAAACACACCTATTGGATGCACAAGATTGGTTAAAAACCCTAATTGGACAAGAATATGCCTAGGGAGGACGAAAATGACCTAAATATTAATTCAATGACACAAACAAAGTTATTGGATGCAAAGATTGGTTAAAAACCCTAATTGGACAAGAATAAGCCTAGGGAGGACGAAAATGACCTAATTGATCATCCAATGACACAAACACACCTATTGGATGCACAAGATTGGTTAAAAACCCTAATTGGACAAGAATAAGCCTAGGGAGGACGAAAATGACCTAATTGATCATCCAATGACACAAACACACCTATTGGATGCACAAGATTGGTTAAAAACCCTAATTGGACAAGAATATGCCTAGGGAGGACGAAAATGACCTAAATATTAATTCAATGACACAAACAAAGTTATTGGATGCACAAGATTGATTAAAAACCCTAATTTGACAAGAATAAGTGTAGGTAGGATGAAAATGACCTAATTGATCATCCAATGACACAAACACACCTATTGGATGCACAAGATTGGTTAAAAACCCTAATTGGACAAGAATAAGCCTAGGGAGGACGAAAATGACCTAATTGATCATCCAATGACACAAACACACCTATTGGATGCACAAGATTGGTTAAAAACCCTAATTGGACAAGAATATGCCTAGGGAGGACGAAAATGACCTAAATATTAATTCAATGACACAAACAAAGGTATTGCATGCACAAGATTGGTTAAAAACCCTAATTGGACAAGGATAAGCCTAGGGAGGACGTAAATGACCTAATTGATCATCCAATTACACAAACACACCTATCGGATGCACAAGATTGGCTAAAAACCCTAATTGGACAACAATAAGCCTAGGGAGGACGAAAATGACCTAAATGTTAATCCAATGACACAACTCAACTTATTGGATGCACAAGATTGGTTAAAAACCCTAATTGGGCAAGAATAAGCCTAGGGAGGACGAAAATGACCTAATTGATCATCCAATGACACAAACACACCTATTGGATGCACAAGATTGGTTAAAAACCCTAATTGGACAAGAATAAGCCTAGGGAGGACGAAAATGACCTAATTGATCATTCAATGACACAAATGAACTTATTGCATGCACAAGATTGGTTAAAAATCCTAATTGCACAAGAATAAGCCTAGGGAGGACGAAAATGACCTAATTGATCATCCAATGACACAAACACACCTATTGGATGCACAAGATTGGTTAAAAACCCTAATTGGACAAGAATAAGCCTAGGGAGGACGAAAATGACCTAATTGATCATCCAATGACACAAACACACCTATAGGATGCACAAGATTGGTTAAAAACCCTAAATGGACAAGAATAAGCCTAGGGAGGACGAAAATGACCTAATTGATCATCCAATGACACAAACACACCTATTGGATGCACAAGATTGGTTAAAAACCCTAATTGGACAAGAATATGCCTAGGGAGGACGAAAATGACCTAATTGATCATCCAATGACACAAACACACCTATTGGATGCACAAGATTGGTTAAAAACCCTAATTGGACAAGAATATGCCTAGGGAGGACGAAAATGACCTAAATATTAATTCAATGACACAAACAAACTTATTGGATGCACAAGATTGGTTAAAAACCCTAATTGGATAATAATATGCCTAGGGAGGACGAAAATGACCTAATTGATCATCCAATGACACTAATGAACTTATTGGATGCACAAGATTGGTTAAAAACCCTAATTGGACAAGAATAAGCCTAGGGAGGACGAAAATGACCTAATTGATCATCCAATGACACAAACACACCTATTGGATGCACAAGATTGGTTAAAAACCCTAATTGGACAAGAATATGCCTAGGGAGGACGAAAATGACCTAATTGATCATCCAATGACACAAACACACCTATTGGATGCACAAGATTGGTTAAAAACCCTAATTGGACAAGAATATGCCTAGGGAGGACGAATATTACCTAAATGTTAATCCAATAACACAAATGAACTTATTGGATGCACAAGATTGGTTAAAAACCCTAATTGGACAAGAATAAGCCTAGGGAGAACGAAAATGACCTAATTGATCATCCAATGACACAAACACACCTATTGGATGCACAAGATTGGTTAAAAACCCTAATTGGACAAGAATAAGCCTACGGAGGACGAAAATGACCTAATTGATCATCCAATGACACAAACACACCTATTGGATGCACAAGATTTGTTAAAAACCCTAATTGGACAAGAATATGCCTAGGGAGGACGAAAATGACCTAATTGATCATCCATTGCCACAAACACACCTATTGGATGCACAAGATTGGTTAAAAACCCTAATTGGACAAGAATATGCCTAGGGAGGACGAAAATGACCTAAATGTTAATCCAATGACACAAATGAACTTATTGGATGCACCAGATTCGTTAAAAACACTAATTGGACAAGAAAAAGCCTAGGGAGGACGAAAATGACCTAATTGATCATCCAATGACACAAACACGCCTATTGGATGCACAAGATTGGTTAAAAACCCTAATTGGACAAGAATAAGCCTAGGGAGGACGAAAATGACCTAATTGATCATCTATTGCCACAAACACACCTATTGGATGCACAAGATTGGTTAAAAACCCTAATTGGACAAGAATATGCCTAGGGAGCACGAAAATGACCTAATTGATCATCCAATGACACAAACACACCTATTGGATGCACAAGATCGGTTAAAAACCCTAATTGGAATAGAATAAGCCTAGGGAGGACGAAAATGACCTAATTGATCATCGAATGACACAAACACACCTATTGGATGCACAAGATTGGTTAAAAACCCTAATTGGACAAGAATATGCCTAGAGAGGATGAAAATGACCTAATTGATCATCCAATGACACAAATGAACTTATTGGATGCACAAGATTAGTAAAAAACCCTAATTGGACAAGAATAAGCCTAGGGAAGACGAAAATAACCTAATTGATCATCCAATGACACAAACACGCCTATTGGATGCACAAGATTGGTTAAAAACCCTAATTGGACAAGAATAAGCCTAGGGAGGACGAAAATGACCTAATTGATCATCCATTGCCACAAACACACCTATTGGATGCACAAGATTGGTTAAAAACCCTAATTGGACAAGAATACGCCTAGGGAGGACGAAAATGACCTAATTGATCATCCAATGACATAAACACACGTATTGGATGCACAAGATTGGTTAAAAACCCTAATTGGACAAGAATATGCCTAGGGAGGACGAAAATGACCTAATTGATCATCCAATGACACAAATGAACTTATTGGATGCACAAGATTAGTTAAAAACCCTAATTGGACAAGAATAAGCCTAGGGAAGACGAAAATAACCTAATTGATCATCCAATGACACAAACACACCTATTGGATGCACAAGTTTGGTCTAAAACTCTAATTGGACAAGAATACGCCTAGGGAGGACGAAAATGACCTAAATGTTAATCCAACGACACAAATGAACTTATTGGATGCACAAGATTGGTTAAAAACCCTAATTGGACAAGAATAAGCCTAGGGAGGACGAAAATGACCTAATTGATCATCCAATGACACAAACACACCTATTGGATGCACAAGATTGGTTAAAAACCCTAATTGGACAAGAATATGCCTAGGGAGGACGAAAATGACCTAATTGATCATCCAATGACACAAATGAACTTATTGGATGCACCAGATTGGTTAAAAATCCTAATTGGACAAGAATAAGCCTAGGGAGGACGAAAATAACCTAATTGATCATCCAATGACACAAACACACCTATTGGATGCACAAGATTGGTCTAAAACTCTAATTGGACAAGAATATGCCTAGGGAGGACGAAAATGACCTAAATTTTAATCCAATGACACAAATGAACGTATTGGATGCACAAGATTGGTTAAAAACCCTAATTGGACAAGAATAAGCCTAGGGAGGACGAAAATGACCTAATTGATCATCCAATGACACAAACACACCTATTGGATGCACAAGATTGGTTAAAAACCCTAATTGGACAAGAATAAGCCTAGGGAGGACGAAAATGACCTAATTGATCATCCATTGCCACAAACACACCTATTGGATGCACAAGATTGGTTAAAAACCCTAATTGGACAACAATATGCCTAGGGAGGACGAAAATGACCTAATTGATCATCCAATGACACAAACACACCTATTGGATGCACAAGATTGGTTAAAAACCCTAATTGGACAAGAATATGCCTAGGGAGAACGAAAATGACCTAAATATTAATTCAATGACATAAACAAAGTTATTGGATGCACAAGATTGGTTAAAAACCCTAATTGGACAAGAATAAGCCTAGGGAGGACGAAAATGACATAATTGATCATCCAATGACACAAACACACCTATTGGATGCACAAGATTGGTTAAAAACCCTAATTGGACAAGAATATGCCTAGGGAGGACGAAAATGACCTAATTGATCATCCAATGACACAAACACACCTATTGGATGCACAAGATCGGTTAAAAACCCTGATTGGACAAGAATAAGCCTAGGGAGGACCAAAATAACCTAATTGATCATCCAATGACACAAACACACCTATTGGATGCACAAGATTGGTCAAAAACTCTAATTGGACAAGAATATGCCTAGGTAGGACGAAAATGACCTAAATGTTAATCCAATGACACAAATGAACTTATTGGATGCACAAGATTGGTTAAAAACCCTAATTGGACAAGAATAAGCCTAGGGAGGACGAAAATGACCTAAATGTTAATCCAATGACACAACTCAACTTATTGGATGCACAAGATTGGTTAAAAACCCTAATTGGGCAAGAATAATCGTAGGGAGGACGAAAATGACCTAATTGATCATCCAATGACACAAACACACCTATTGGACGCACAAGATTGGTTAAAAACCCTAATTGGACAAGAATAAGCCTAGGGAGGACGAAAATGACCTAAATGTTAATCCAATGACACAACTCAACTTATTGGATGCACAAGATTGGTTAAAAACCCTAATTGGACAAGAATAAGCCTAGGGAGGACGAAAATGACCTAATTGATCATCCAATGACACAAACACACCTATTGGATGCACAAGATTGGTTAAAAACCCTAATTGGACAAGAATATGCCTAGGGAGGACGAAAATGACCTAATTGATCATCCAATGACACAGACACACCTATTGGATGCACAAGATTGGTTAAAAACCCTAATTTGACAAGAATATGCCTAGGGATGACGAAAATGACCTAAATATTAATTCAAGGACACAAACAAAGTTATTGGATGCACAAGATTGGTTAAAAACCCTAATTGGACAAGAATAAGCCTAGGGAGGACGAAAATGACCTAAATGTTAATCCAATGACACAACTCAACTTATTGGATGCACAAGATTGGTTAAAAACCCTAATTGGACAAGAATAAGCCTAGGGAGGACGAAAATGACCTAATTGATCATCCAATGACACAAACACACCTATTGGATGCACAAGATTGGTTAAAAACCCTAATTGGACAAGAATAAGCCTAGGGAGGACGAAAATGACCTAATTGATCATCCAACGACACAAATACACCTATTGGATGCCCAAGATTGGTTAAAAACCCTAATTGGACAAGAATATGCCTAGGGAGGACGTAAATGACCTAAATATTAATTCAATGACACAAACAAAGTTATTGGATGCACAAGATTGGTTAAAAACCCTAATTGAACTAGAATAAGCCTAGGGAGGACGTAAATGACCTAATTGATCATCCAATGACACAAACACACCTATTGGATGCACAAGATTGAATAAAAACCCTAATTGGACAAGAATATGCCTAGGGAGGACAAAAATCACCTAATTGATCATCCAATGACACAAACACACCTATTGGATGCACAAGATTGGTTAAAAACCCTAATTGGACAAGAATAAGCCTAGGGAGGACGAAAATGACCTAAATGTTAATCCAATGACACAAATGAACCTATTGGATGTACAAGATTGGTTAAAAACCCTAATTGGACAAGAATAAGCCTAGGGAGGACGAAAATGACCTAATTGATCATCCAATGACACAAACACACCTATTGGATGCACAAGATTGGTTAAAAACCCTAATTGGACAAGAATAAGCCTAGGGAGGACGAAAATGACCTAATTGATCATCCATTGCCACAAACACACCTATGGGATGCACAAGATTGGTTAAAAACCCTAATTGGACAAGAATATGCCTTGGGAGGACGAAAATGACCTAATTGGTCATCCAATGACACAAACACACCTATTGGATGCAAAAGATTGGTTAAAAACCCTAATTGGACAAGAATAAGCCTAGGGAGGACGAAAATGACCTAATTGATCATCCAATGACACAAACACACCTATTGGATGCACAAGATTGGTTAAAAACCCTAATTGGACAAGAATAAGCCTAGGGAGGACGAAAATGACCTAATTGATCATCCAATGACACAAACACACCTATTGGATGCACAAGATTGGTTAAAAACCCTAATTGGACAAGAATAAGCCTAGGGAGGACGAAAATGACCTAATTGATCATCCAATGACACAAACACATCTATTGGAAGCACAAGATTGGTTAGAAACCCTAGTTGGACAAGAATATGCCTAGGGAGGACGAAAATGACCTAATTGATCATCCAATGACACAAATGAACTTATTGGATGCACAAGATTGCTTAAAAACCCTAATTGGACAAAAATAAGCATAGAAAGGACGAAAATGACCTAATTGATCATCCAATGACACAAACACACCTATTGGATGCACAAGATTGGTTAAAAACCCTAATTGGACAAGAATAAGCCTAGGGAGGACGAAAATGACCTAATTGATCATCCAATGACACAAACACACCTATTGGATGCACAAGATTGGTTAAAAACCCTAATTGGACAAGAATAAGCCTAGGGAGGACGAAAATGACCTAATTGATCATCCAATGACACAAACACACCTATTGGATGCACAAGATTGGTTTAAAACCCTAGTTGGACAAGAATATGCCTAGTGAGGACGAAAATGACCTAATTGATCATCCAATGACACAAACACACTTATTGGATGCACATGATTGGTTAAAAACCCTAATTGGAAAAGAATAAGCCTAGGGAGGACGAAAATGACCTAATTGATCATCCAATGACACAAACACACCTATTGGATGCACAAGATTGGTTAAAAACCCTAATTGGACAAGAATAAGCCTAGGGAGGACGAAAATGACCTAATTGATCATCCAATGACACAAACACACCTATTGGATGCACAAGATTGGTTAGAAACCCTAATTGGACAAGAATAAGCCTAGGGAGGACAAAAATGAACTAATTGATCATCCAATGACACAAACACACCTATTGGATGCACAAGATTGGTTAAAAACCCTAATTGGACAAGAATAAGCCTAGGGAGGACGAAAATGACCTAATTGATCATCCAATGACACAAACACACCTATTGGATGCACAAGATTGGTTAAAAACCCTAATTGGACAAGAATAAGCCTAGGGAGGACGAAAATGACCTAATTGATCATCCAATGACACAAACACTGGTTAAAAACCCTAATTGGACAAGAATAAGCCTAGGGATGACGAAAATGACCTAATTGATCATCCAATGACACAAACACACCTATTGGATGCACAAGATTGGTTAAAAGCCCTAATTGGACAAGAATATGCCTAGGGAGGACGAAAGTGACCTAATTGATCATCCAATGACACAACTCAACTTATTGGATGCACAAGATTGGTTAAAAACCCTAATTGGACAAGAATAAGCCTAGGGAGGACGAAAATGACCTAATTGATCATCCAATGACACAAACACACCTATTGGATGCACAAGATTGGTTAAAAACCCTAATTGGACAAGAATATGCCTAGGGAGGACGAAAATGACCTAAATATTAATTCAATGACACAAACAAAGTTATTGGATGCACAAGATTGGTTAAAAACCCTAATTGGACAAGAATTAGCCTAGGGAGGACGTAAATGACCTAATTGGTCATCCAATGACACAAACACACCTATTGGATGCACAAGATTGGTTAAAAACCCTAATTGGACAAGAATATGCCTAGGGAGGACGAAAATGACCTAATTGATCATCCAATGACACAAACACACCTATTGGATGCACAAGATTGGTTAAAAACCCTAACTAGACAAGAATATGCCTAGGGAGGACGAAAATGACCTAATTGATCATCCAATGACACAAACACACCTCTTGGATGCACAAGATTGGTTAAAAACCCTAATTGGACAAGAATATGCCTAGGGAGGACGAAAATGACCTAAATATTAATTCAATGACACAAACAAACTTATTGGATGCACAAGATTGGTTAAAAACCCTAATTGGACAAAAATAAGCCTAGGGAGGACGAAAATGACCTAATTGATAATCCAATGACACAAACAAACTTATTGGATGCACAAGATTGGTTAAAAACCCTAATTGGACAAGAATAAACCAAGGGAGGACAAAAATGACCTAAATGTTAATCCAATGACACTACTCAACTTATTGGAAGCACAAGATTGGTTAAAAACCCTAATTGGACAAGAATAAGCCTAGGGAGGACGAAAATGACCTAATTGATCATCCAATGACACAAACACACCTATTGGATGCACAAGATTGGTTAAAAACCCTAATTGGACAAGAATAAGCCTAGGGAGGACGAAAATGACCTAATTGATCATCCAATGACACAAACACACCTATTGGATGCACAAGATTGGTTAAAAACCCTAATTGGACAAGAATATGCCTAGGGAGGACGAAAATGACCTAAATGTTAATCCAATGACACAAATGAACTTATTGGATGCACAAGATTGGTTAAAAACCCTAATTGGACAAGAATAAGCCTGGGAAGGACGAAAATAACCTAATTGATCATCCAATGACACAAACACACCTATTGGATGCACAAGATTGGTTAAAAACCCTAATTGGACAAGAATAAGCCTAGGGAGGACGAAAATGACCTAATTGATCATCCAATGACACAAACACACCTATTGGATGCACAAGATTGGTTAAAAACCCTAATTGGACAAGAATAAGCCTAGGGAGGACGAAAATGACCTAATTGATCATCCAATGACACAAACACACCTATTGGATGCACAAGATTGGTTAAAAACCCTAATTGGACAAGAATATGCCTAGGGAGGACGAAAATGACCTAAATGTTAATCCAATGACACAACTCAACTTATTGGATGCACAAGATTGGTTAAAAACCTTTATTGGGCAAGAATAAGCCTAGGGAGGACGAAAATGACCTAATTGATCATCCAATGACACAAACACACCTATTAGATGCACAAGATTGATTAAAAACCCTAATTGCACAAGAATAAGCCAAGGGAGGACGAAAATGACCTAATTGATTATCCAATGACACAAACACACCTATTGGATGCACAAGATTGGTTAAAAACCCTAATTGGACAAGAATAAGCCTAGGGAGGACGAAAATGACCTAATTGATCATCCAATGACACAAACACACCTATTGGATGCACAAGATTGGTTAAAAACCCTAATTGGACAAGAATATGCCTAGGGAGGACGAAAATGACCTAATTGATCATCCAATGACACAAACACACCTATTGGATGCACAAGATTGGTTAAAAACCCTAATTGGACAAGAATATGCCTAGGGAGGACGAAAATGACCTAATTGATCATCCAATGACACAAACACACCTATTGGATGCACAAGATTCGTTAAAAACCCTAATTGGATAAGAATATGCCTAGGGAGGACGAAAATGACCTAAATGTTAATCCAATGACACAAATGAATTTATTGGATGCACAAGATTGGTTAAAAACCCTAATTGGACAAGAATATGCCTAGGGAGGATGAAAATGACCTAATTGATCATCCAATGACACAAACACACCTATTGGATGCACAAGATTGGTTAAAAACCCTAATTGGTCCAGAATAAGCCTAGGGAGGACGAAAATGACCTAATTGATCATCCATTGCCATAAACACACCTATTGGATGCACAAGATTGGTTAAAAACCCTAATTGGACAAGAATAAGCCTAGGGAGGACGAAAATGACCTAATTGATCATCCAATGACACAAACACACCTATTGGATGCACAAGATTGGTTAAAAACCCTAATTGGACAAGAATATGCCTAGGGAGGACGAAAATGACCTAATTGATCATCCAATGAACCAAACACACCTATTGGATGCACAAGATTGGTTAAAAACCCGAATTTGGACAAGAATATGCCTAGGGAGGACGAAAATGACCTAATTGATCATCCAATGACACAAACACACCTATTGGATGCACAAGATTGGTTAAAAACCCTAATTGGACAAGAATAAGCCTAGGGAGGACGAAAATGACCTAATTGATCATCCAATGACACAAACACACCTATTGGATGCACAAAATTGGTTAAAAACCCTAATTGGACAAGAATAAGCCTAGGGAGAACGAAAATGATATAAATGTTAATCCAATGACACAACTCAACTTATTGGATGCACAAGATCGGTTAAAAACCCTAATTGGACAAGAATAAGCCTAGGGAGGACGAAAATGTCCTAATTGATCATCCAATGACACAAACACACCTATTGAATGCACAAGATCAGTTAAAAACCCTAATTGGACAAGAATAAGCCTAGGGAGGACGAAAATGACCTAATTGATCATCCAATGACACAAACACACCTATTGGATGCACAAGATTGGTTAAAAACCCTAATTGGACAAGAATATGCCTAGGGAGGACGAAAATGACCTAATTGGTCTTCCAATGACAAAAACACACCTATTAGATGCACAAGATTGGTTAAAAACCCTAATTGGACAAGAATAAGCCTAGGGAGGACGTAAATAACCTAATTGATCATCCTATGACACAAACACACCTATTGGATGCACAAGATTGGTTAAAAACCCTAATTGGACAAGAATATGCCTAGGGAGGACGAAAATGACCTAATTGATCATCCATTGCCACAAACACACCTATTGGATGCACAAGATTGGTTAAAAACCCTAATTGGACAAGAATATGCCTAGGGAGGACGAAAATGACCTAATTGGTCATCCAATGACACAAACACACCTATTGGATGCATAAGATTGGTTAAAAACCCTAATTGGACAAGAATAAGACTAGGGAGGACAAAAATAACCTAATTGATCATCCAATGACACAAACACACCTACTGGATGCACAAGATTAGTTAAAAACCCTAATTGGACAAGAATATGCCTAGGGAGGACGAAAATGATCTAAATGTTAATCCAATAACACAAATGAACTTATTGGATGCACAAGATTGGTTAAAAACCCTAATTGGACAAGAATAAGCCCAGGGCGGACGAAAATGACCTAAATGTCAATCCAATGACACAACTCTACTTATTGGATGCACAAGATTGGTTAAAAACCCTAATTGAACAAGAATAAGCCTATGGTGGACGAAAATGACCTAATTGATCATCCAATGACACAAACACACCTATTGGATGCACAAGATTGGTTAAAAACCCTAATTGGACAAGAATAAGCCTAGGGAGGACGAATATGACCTAAATGTTAATCCAATGACAAAACTCAACTTATTGGATGCACAAGATTGGTTAAATACCCTAATTGGACAAGAATAAGCCTAGGGAGGACAAAAATGACCTAATTGATCATCCAATGACACAAACACACCTATTGGATGCACAAGATGGGTTAAAAACCATAATTGGACAAGAATATGCCTAGGGAAGACGAAAATGACCTAAATATTAATTCAATGACACAAACAAACTTATCGGATGCACAAGATTGGTTAAAAACCCTAATTGGACAAGAATAAGCCTAGGGAGAACGAAAATGACCTAATTGATCATCCAATGACACAAACACACCTATTAGATGCACAAGATTGGTTAAAAACCCTAATTGTTCAAGAATAAGTCTAGGGAGGACGAAAATGACCTAATTGATCATCCAATGACACAAACACACCTATTGGATGCACAAGAATAGTTAAAAACCCTAATTGGACAAGAATATGCCTAGGGAGGACGAAAATGACCTAAATGTTAATCCAATAACACAAATGAACTTATTGGATGCACAAGATTGGTTAAAAACCCTAATTGGACAAGAATAAGCCTAGGGAGGACGAAAATGACCTAAATGTCAATCCAATGACACAACTCTACTTATTGGATGCACAAGATTGGTTAAAAACCCTAATTGGACAAGAATAAGCCTATGGTGGACGAAAATGACTTAATTGATCATCCAATGACACAAAGACACCTATTGGATGCACAAGATTGGTTAAAAACCCTAATTGGACAAGAATAAGCCTAGGGAGGACGAATATGACCTAAATGTTAATCCAATGACACAACTCAACTTATTGGATGCACAAGATTGGTTAAAAACCCTAATTGGACAAGAATAAGCCTAGGGAGGACGAAAATGACCTAATTGATCATCCAATGACACAAACACACCTATTGGATGCACAAGATTGGTTAAAAACCCTAATTGGACAAGAATAAGCCTAGGGAGGACGAAAATGACCTAATTGATCATCCAATGACACAAACACACCTATTGGATGCACAAGATTGGTTAAAAACCCTAATTGGACAAGAATAAGCCTAGGGAGGACGAAAATGACCTAATTGATCATCCAATGACACAAGCACACCTATTGGATGCACAAGGTTGGTTAAAAACCCTAATTGGACAAGAATAAGCCTAGGGAGGACGAAAATGACCTAATTGATCATCCAATGACACAAACACACCTATTGGATGCACAAGATTGGTTAAAAACCCTAATTGGACAAGAAAATGCGTAGGGAGGACGAAAATGACCTAAATATTAATTCAATGACACAAACAAACTTATTGGATGCACAAGATTGGTTAAAAACCCTAATTGGACAAGAATAAGCCTAGGGAGGACGAAAATGACCTAATTGATCATCCAATGACACAAACACACCTATTGGATGCACAAGATTGGTTAAAAACCCTAATTGGACAAGAATATGCCTAGGGAAGACGAAAATGACCTAAATATTAATTCAATGACACCAACAAACTTATTGGATGCACAAGATTGGTTAAAAACCCTAATTGGACAAGAATAAGCCTAGGGAGGACGCAAATGACCTAATTGATCATCCAATGACACAAACACACCTATTGGATGCACAAGATTGGTTAAAAACCCTAATTGGACAACAATATGCCTATGGAGGACGAAAATGACCTAAATATTAATTCAATGACACTAACAAACTTATTGGATGCACAAGATTGGTTAAAAACCCTAATTGGACAAGAATAAGCCTAGGGAGGACGAAAATGACCTAATTGATCATCCAATGACACAAACACAACTATTGGATGCACAAGATTGGTTAAAAACCCTAATTGGACAAGCATATGCCTAGGGAGGACGAAAATGACCTAAATGTTAATCCAATGACACAACTCAACTTATTGGATGCACAAGATTGGTTAAAAACCCTAATTGGACAAGAATAAGCCTAGGGAGGACGAAAATGACCTAATTGATCATCCAATGACACAAACACACCTATTGGATGCACAAGATTGGTTAAAAACCTTAATTGGACAAGAATATGCCTAGGGAAGACGAAAATGACCAAAATATTAATTCAATGACACAAACAAACTTATCGGATGCACAAGAATGGTTAAAAACCCTAATTGGACAAGAATAAGCCTAGGGAGGACGAAAATGACCTAATTGATCATCCAATGACACAAACACACCTATTGGATGCACAAGATTGGTTAAAAACCCTAATTGGACAAGAATATGCATGGGGAGGACGAAAAAGACCTAATTGATCATCCACTGACACAAATGAACTTATTGGATGCACAAGATTAGTTAAAAACACTAATTGGACAAGAATAAGCCTAGGGAGGACGAAAATAACCTAATTGATCATCCAATGACACAAACACACCTATTGGATGCACAAGATTGGTCTAAAACTCTAATTGGACAAGAATATGCCTAGGTAGGACGAAAATGACCTAAATGTTAATCCAATGACACAAATGAACTTATTGGATGCACAAGATTGGTTAAAAACCCTAATTGGACAAGAATAAGCCTAGGGAGGACGAAAATGACCTAAATGTTAATCCAATGACACAACTCAACTTATTGGATGCACAAGATTGGTTAAAAACCCTAATTGGGCAAGAATAAGCCTAGGGAGGACGAAAATGACCTAATTGATCATCCAATGACACAAACACACCTATTGGATGCACAAGATTGGTTAAAAACCCTAATTGTACAAGAATAAGCCTAGGGAGGACGAAAACGACCTAAATATTAATTCAATGACACAAACAAACTTATCGGATGCACAAGATTGGTTAAAAACCCTAATTGGACAAGAATAAGCCTACGGAGGACGAAAATCACCTAATTGATCACCCAATGACACAAACACACCTATTGGATGCACAAGATTCGTTAAAAACCCTAATTGGACAAGAATATGCCTAGGGAGGACGAAAATGACCTAATTGATCATCCAATGACACAAACACACCTATTGGATGCACTAGATTGGTTAAACACCCTAATTGGACAAGAATATGCCTAGGGAGGACGAAAATGACCTAATTGATCATCCAATGACACAAACACACCTATTGGATGCACAAGATTGGTTAAAAACCCTAATTGGACAAGAATAAGCCTAGGGAGGACGAAAATGACCTAATTGATCATCCAATGACACAAACACACCTATTGGATGCACAAGATTGGTTAAAAACCCTAATTGGACAAGAATAAGCCTAGGGAGGACGAAAATGACCTATATGTTAATCCAATGACACAACTCAACTTATTGGATGCACAAGATTGGTTAATAACCCTAATTGGACAAGAATATGCCTAGGGAGGAAGAAAATGACCTAAATATTAATTTAATGACACAAACAAAGTTATTGGATGCACAAGATTGGTTAAAAACCCTAATTGTACAAGAATAAGCCTAGGGAGGACGAAAATGACCTAAATGTTAATCCAATGACACAACTCAACTTATTGGATGCACAAGATTGGTTAAAAACCCTAATTGGACAAGAATAAGCCTAGGGAGGACGAAAATGACCTAATTGATCACCCAATGACACAAATGAACTTATTGGATGCACAAGATTGGTTAAAAACCCT
The DNA here is from genome assembly GCA_037974775.1 of Cicer pinnatifidum. Lineage (NCBI taxonomy): Eukaryota > Viridiplantae > Streptophyta > Magnoliopsida > Fabales > Fabaceae > Cicer > Cicer pinnatifidum. The sequence continues at coordinate 86,678 of JBBPBR010001394.1, read as the reverse complement.
AATTGGACAAGAATAAGCCTAGGGAGGACGAAAATGACCTAATTGATCATCCAATGACACAAACACACCTATTGGATGCACAAGATTGGTTAAAAACCCTAGTTGGACAAGAATATGCCTAGGGAGGACGAAAATGACCTAATTGATCATCCAATGACACAAACACACATATTGGATGCACAAGATTGGTTAAAAACCCTAGTTGGACAAGAATATGCCTAGGGAGGACGAAAATGACCTAATTGATCATCCAATGACACAAATGAACTTATTGGATGCACAAGATTGGTTAAAAACCCTAATTGGACAAGAATAAGCCTAGGGAGGACGAAAATGACCTAATTGATGATCCAATGACACAAACACACCTATTGGATGCACAAGATTGGTTAAAAACCCTAACTGGACAAAAATATGCCTAGGTAGGACGAAAATCACTTAATTGATCATCCAATGACACAAACACACCTATTGGATGCACAAGATTGGTTAAAAACCCTAATTGGACAAGAATATGCCTAGGGAGGACGAAAATGACCTAATTGATCATCCAATGACACAAACACACCTATTGGATGCACAAGATTGGTTAAAAACCCTAATTGGACAAGAATATGCCTAGGGAAGACGAATATGACCTAAATGTTAATCCAATAACACAAATGAACTTATTGGATGCACAAGATTGGTTAAAAACCCTAATTGGACAAGAATAAGCCTAGGGTGAACGAAAATGACCTAAATGTTAATCCAATGACACAACTCAACTTATTGGATGCACAAGATTGGTTAAAAACCCTAATTGGACAAGAATAAGCCTAGGGAGGACGAAAATAACCTAATTGATCATCCAATGACACAAACACACCTATTGGATGCACAAGATTGCTTAGAAACCCTAATTGGACAAGAATATGCCTAGGGAGGACAAAAATGACCTAAATGTTAATCCAATGACACAAATGAACTTATTGGATGCACAAGATTGGTTAAAAACCCTAATTGGACAAGAATAAGCCTAGGGAGGACGAATATGACCTAAATGTTAATCCAATGACACAACTCAACTTATTGGATGCACAAGATTGGTTAAAAACCCTAATTGGACAAGAATAAGCCTAGGGAGGACGAAAATGACCTAAATATTAATTCAATGACAGAAACAAAGTTATTGGATGCACAACATTGGTTAAAAACCCTAATTGGACAAGAATAAGCATAGGGAGGACGAAAATGGCCTAATTGATCATCCAATGACACAAACACACCTATTGGATGCACAAGATTGGTTAAAAACCCTAATTGGACAAGAATATGCCTAGGTAGGACGAAAATGACCTAAATTTTAATCCAATGACACAAATGAACTTATTGGATGCACAAGATTGGTTAAAAACCCTAATTGGACAAGAATAAGCCTAGGGAGGACGAATATGACCTAAATGTTAATCCAATGACACAACTCAACTTATTGGATGCACAAGATTGGTTAAAAACCCTAATTGGACAAGAATAAGCCTAGGGAGGACGAAAATGACCTAAATGTCAATCCAATGTCACAACTCTACTTATTGGATGCACAAGATTGGTTAAAAACCCTAATTGGACAAGAATAAGCCTATGGTGGACGAAAATGACCTAATTGATCATCCAATGACACAAACACACCTATTGGATGCACAAGATTGGTTAAAAATCCTAATTGGACAAGAATAAGCCTAGGGAGGACGAATATGACCTAAATGTTAATCCAATGACACAACTCAACTTATTGGATGCACAAGATTGGTTAAAAACCCTAATTGGACAAGAATAAGCCTAGGGAGGACGAAAATGACCTAATTGATCATCCAATGACACAAACACACCTATTGGATGCACAAGATTGGTTAAAAACCCTAATTGGACAAGAATATGCCTAGGGAAGACGAAAATGACCTAAATATTAATTCAATTACACAAACAAACTTATCGGATGCACAAGATTGGTTAAAAACCCTAATTGGACAAGAATAAGCCTATGGAGGACGAAAATGACATAATTGATCATCCAATGACACAAACACACCTATTGGATGCAGAAGATTGGTTAAAAACCCTAATTGGACAAGAATATGCCTAGGGAGGACGAAAATGACCTAATTGATCATCCAATGACACAAACACACCTATTGGATGCACAAGATTGGTTAAAAACCCTAATTGGACAAGAATAAGCCTAGGGAGGACGAAAATGACCTAATTGATCATCCAATGACACAAACACACCTATTGGATGCACAAGATTGGTTAAAAACACAAATTGGACAAGAATAAGCCTAGGGAGGACGAAAATGACCTAAATGTTAATCCAATGACACAACTCAAGTTATTGGATGCACAAGATTGATTAAAAACCCTAATTGGACAAGAATAAGCCTAGGGAGGACGAAAATGACCTAATTGATCATCCAATGACACAAACACACCTATTGGATGCACAAGATTGGTTAAAAACCCTAATTGGACAAGAATATGCCTAGGGAGGACGTAAAGGACCTAATTGATCATCCAATGACACAAACACACCTATTGGATGCACAAGATTGGTTAAAAACCCTAATTGGACAAGAATATGCCTAGGGAGGACGAAAATGACCTAATTGATCATCCAATGACACAAACACACCTATTGGATGCACAAGATTGGTTAAAAACCCTAATTGGACAAGAATAAGCCTAGGGAGGACGAAAATGACCTAAATGTTAATCCAATGACACAACTCAACTTATTTGATGCACAAGATTGGTTAAAAACCCTAATTGGACAAGAATAAGCCTAGGGAGGACAAAAATAACCTAATTGATCACCCAATGACACAAACACACCTATTGGATGCACAAGATTCGTTAAAAACCCTAATTGGACAAGAATATGCCTAGGGAGGACGAAAATGACCTAATTGATCATCCAATGACACAAACACACCTATTGGATGCACAAGATTGGTTAAAAACCCTAATTGGACAAGAATATGCCTAGGGAGGACGAAAATGACCTAATTGATCACCCAATGACACAAACACACCTATTGGATGCACAAGATTGGTTAAAAACCATAATTGGACAAGAATATGCCTAGGGAGGACGAAAATGACCTAAATATTAATTCAATGACACAAACAAACTTATCAGATGCCCAAGATTGGTCAAATACCCTAATTGGACAAGAATAAGCCTAGGGAGGACGAAAATGACCTAATTGATCATCCAATGACACAAACACACCTATTGGATGCACAAGATTGGTTATAAACCCTAATTGGACAAGAATAAGCCTAGGGAGGACGAAAATGACCTAATTGATCATCCAATGACACAAACACACCTATTGGATGCACAAGATTGGTTAAAAACCTTAATTGACAAGAATAAGCCTAGGGAGGACGAAAATGACCTAATTGATCATCCAATGACACAAACACACCTATTGGATGCACAAGATTGGTTAAAAACCCTAATTGGACAAGAATAAGCCTAGGGAGGACGAAAATGACCTAATTGATCATCCATTGCCACAAACACACCTATTGGATGCACAAGATTGGTTAAAAACCCTAATTGGACAAGAATATGCCTATGGAGGACGAAAATGACCTAATTGATCATCCAATGACATAAACACACCTATTGGATGCACAAGATTGGTTAAAAACCCTAATTGGACAAGAATATGCCTAGGGAGGACGAAAATGACCTAATTGATCATCCAATGACACAAACACACCTATTGGATGCACAAGATTGGTTAAAAACCCTAATTGGACAAGAATATGCCTAGGGAGGACGAAAATGACCTAATTGATCATCCAATGACACAAACACACCTATTGGATGCACAAGATTGGTTAAAAACCCTAATTGGACAAGAATAAGCGTAGGGAGAACGTAAATGACCTAAATGTTAATCCAATGACACAACTTAACTTATTGGATGCACAAGATTGGTTAAAAACCCTAATTGGACAAGAATAAGCCTAGGGAGGACGAAAATGACCTAATTGATCATCCAATGACACAAACACACCTATTGGATGCACAAGATTGGTTAAAAACCCTAATTGGACAAGAATAAGCCTAGGGAGGACGAAAATGACCTAATTGATCATCCATTGCCACAAACACACCTATTGGATGCAGAAGATTGGTTAAAAACCCTAATTGGACAAGAATATGCCTAGGGAGGACAAAAATGACCTAAATATTAATTCAATGACACAAACAAAGTTATTGGATGCACAAGATTGGTTAAAAACCCTAATTGGACAAGAATATGCCTAGGGAGGACGAAAATGACCTAATTGATCATCCAATGACACAAACACACCTATTGGATGCACAAGATTGGTTAAAAACCCTAATTGGACAAGAATATGCCTAGGGAGGACGAAAATGACCTAAATATTAATTCAATGAAACAAACAAACTTATTGGAAGCACAAGATTGGTTAAAAACCCTAATTGGACAAGAATATGCCTAGGGAGGACGAAAATGACCTAAATGTTAATCCAATGACACAACTCAACTTATTGGATGCACAAGATTGGTTAAAAACCCTAATTGGACAAGAATAAGCCTAGGAAGGACGAAAATAACCTAATTGATCATCCAATGACACAAACACACCTATTGGATGCACAAGATTGGTTAAAAACCCTAATTGGACAAGAATAAGCCTAGGGAGGACGAAAACGACCTAATTGATCATCCAATGACACAAACACACCTATTGGATGCACAAGATTGGTTAAAAACATTAATTGGACAAGAATAAGCCAAGGAAGGACGAAAATGACCTAATTGATCATCCATTGCCACAAACACACCTATTGGATGCACAAGATTGGTTAAAAACCCTAATTGGACAAGAATATGCCTAGGGAGGACGAAAATGACCTAATTGATCATCCAATGACACAAACACACCTATTGGATGCACAAGATTGGTTAAAAACCCTAATTGGACAAGAATATGCCTAGGGAGGACGAAAATGACCTAAATATTAATTCAATGACACAAACAAACTTATTGGATGCACAAGATTGGTTAAAAACCCTAATTGGACAAGAATAAGCCTAGGGAGGACGAAAATGACCTAATTCATTATCCAATGACACAAACACACCTATTGGAAGCACAAGATTGGTTAAAAACCCTAATTGGACAAGAATATGCCTAGGGAGGACGAAAATGACCTAAATGTTAATCCAATGAAACAAATGAACTTATTTGATGCACAAGATTGGTTAAAAACCCTAATTGGACAAGAATAAGCCTAGGGAGGACGAAAATGTCCTAATTGATCATCCAATGCCACAAACACACCTATTGCATGCACAAGATTGGTTACAAACCCTAATTGGACAAGAATATGCCTGAGGAGGACGAAAATGACCTAATTATTAATTCAATGACACAAACAAAGTTATGGGATGCACAAGATTGGTTAAAAACCCTAATTGGACAAGAATAAGCCTAGGGAGGACGAAAATGACCTAATTGATCATCCAATGACACAAACACACCTATTGGATGCACAAGATTGGGTAAAAACCCTAATTAGACAAGAATAAGCCTAGGGAGGACGAAAATGACCTAATTGATCATCCAATGACACAAACACACCTATTGGATGCACAAGATTGGTTAAAAACCCTAATTGGACAAGAATATGCCTAGGGAGGACGAAAATGACCTAAATATTTATTCAATGACACAAACAAACTTATTGGATGCACAAGATTGGTTAAAACTCCTAATTGGACAAGAATAAGCCTAGGGAGGACGAAAATGACCTAATTGATCATCCAATGACACAAACACACCTATTGGATGCACAAGATTGGTTAAAAACCCTAATTGGACAAGAATAAGCCTAGGGAGGACGAAAATGACCTAATTGATCATCCAATGACACAAACACACCTATTGGATGCACAAGATTGGTTAAAAACCCTTATTGGACAAGAATATGCCTATGGAGGACGAAAATTACCTAAATATTAATTCAATGACACAAACAAAGTTATTGGATGCTCAAGATTGGTTAAAAACCCTAATTGGACAAGAATAAGCATAGGGAGGACGTAAATGACCTAATTTATCATCCAATGACACCAACACACCTATTGGATGCACAAGATTGGTTAAAAACCCTAATTGGACAAGAATATGCCTAGGGAGGACGAAAATGACCTAATTGATCATCCAATGACACAAACACACCTATTGGATGCACAAGATTGGTTAAAAACCCTAATTGGACAAGAATAAGCCTAGGGAGGACGAAAATGACCTAATTGATCATCCAATGACACAAACACACCTATTGGATGCACAAGATTGGTTAAAAACCCTAATTGGACAAGAATAAGCCTTGGGAGGACGAAAATGACCTAATTGATCATCCAATGACACAAACACACCTATTGGATGCACAAGATTGGTTTAAAACCCTAGTTGGAGAAGAATATGCCAAGGGAGGAAGAAAATGACCTAATTGATCATCCAATGACACAAATGAACTTATTGGATGCACAAGATTGGTTAAAAACCCTAATTGGACAAGAATAAGCCTAGGGAGGACGAAAATGACCTAATTGATCATCCAATGACACAAAAACACCTATTGGAAGCACAAGATTGGTTAAAAACCCTAATTGGACAAGAATATGCCTAGGGAGGACGAAAATGGCCTAAATATTAATTCAATGACATAAACAAACTTATTGGAGGCACAAGATTGGTTAAAAACCCTAATTGGACAAGAATAAGCCTAGGGAGGACGAAAATGACCTAATTGATCATCCAATGACACAAACACACCTATTGGAAGCACAAGATTGGTTAAAAACCCTAATTAGACAAGAATATGCCTAGGAAGGACGAAAATGACCTAAATGTTAATCCAATGACACAAATGAACTTATTGGATGCACAAGATTTGTTAAAAACCCTAATTGGACAAGAATAAGCCAAGGGAGGACGAAAATGACCTAATTGATCATCCAATGACACAAATACACCTATTGGATACACAAGATTGGTTAAAAACCCTAATTGGACAAGAATAAGCATAGGGATGACGAAAATGACCTAATTGATCATCCATTGCCCCAAACACACCTATTGGATGCACAAGATTGGTTAAAAACCCTAATTGGACAAGAATATGCCTAGGGAGGACGAAAATGACCTAATTGATCATCCAATGACACAAACACACCTATTGGATGCACAAGATTGGTTAAAAACCCTAATTGGACAAGAATTAGCCTAGGGAGGACGAAAATGACCTAATTGATCATCCAATGACACAAACACACCTATTGGATGCACAAGATTGGTTAAAAACCCTAATTGGACAACAATAAGCCTAGGGAGGACGAAAATGACCTAATTGATCATCCATTGCCACAAACACCCCTAATGGATGCACAAGATTGGTTAAAAACCCTAATTGGACAAGAATATGCCTAGGGAGGACGAAAATGACCTAATTGGTCATCCAATGACACAAACACACCTATTGGATGCACAAGATTGGTTAAAAACCCTAAGTGGACAAGAATATGCCTAGGGAGCACGAAAATGACCTAATTGATCATCCAATGAACCAAACACACCTATTGGATGCACAAGATTGGTTAAAAACCCTAATTGGACAAGAATATGCCTAGGGAGGACGAAAATGACCTAAATGTTAATCCAATGACACAAATGAATTTATTGGATGCACAAAATTGGTTAAAAACCCTAATTGGACAAGAATATGCCTAGGGAGGACGAAAATGACCTAATTGATCATCCAATGACACAAACACACCTATTGGATGCACAAGATTGGTTAAAAACCCTAATTGGACAAGAATAAGCCTAGGGAGGACGAAAATGACCTAATTGATCATCCATTGCCACAAACACACCTATTGGATGCACAAAATTTGTTAAAAACCCTAATTGGACAAGAATATGCCTAGGGAGGACGAAAATGACCTAATTGATCATCCATTGCCACAAACACACCTATTGGATGCACAAGATTGGTTAAAAACCCTAATTGGACAAGAATATGCCCAGGGAGGACGAAAATGACCTAATTGGTCATCCAATGACACAAACACACCTATTGGATGCATAAGATTGGTTAAAAACCCTAATTGGACAAGAATAAGACTAGGGAGGACGAAAATAACCTAATTGATCATCCAATGACACAAACACACCTATTGGATGCACCAGATTAGTTAAAAACCCTAATTGGACAAGAATATGCCTAGGGAGGACGAATATGACCTAAATGTTAATCCAATGACACAACTCAACTTATTGGATGCACAAGATTGGTTAAATACCCTAATTGGACAAGAATAAGCCTAGGGAGGACGAAAATGACCTAATTGATCATCCAATGACACAAACACACCTATTGGATGCACAAGATGGGTTAAAAACCATAATTGGACAAGAATATGCCTAGGGAAGACGAAAATGACCTAAATATTAATTCAATGACACAAACAAACTTATCGGATGCACAAGATTGGTTAAAAACCCTAATTGGACAAGAATAAGCCTAGGGAGGACGAAAATGACCTAATTGATCATCCAATGACACAAACACACCTATTAGATGCACAAGATTGGTTAAAAACCCTAATTGTTCAAGAATAAGCCTAGGGAGGACGAAAATGACCTAATTGATCATCCAATGACACAAACACACTTATTGGATGCACAATATTGGTTAAAAACCCTAATTGGACAAGAATATGCCTAGGGAGGACGAAAATGACCTAATTGATCATCCAATGACACAAACAAACCTATTGGATGAACAAGATTGGTTAAAAACCCTAATTGGACAAGAATAAGCCTAGGGAGGACGAAAATGACCTAAATGTTAATCCAATGACACAACTCAACTTATTTGATGCACAAGATTGGTTAAAAACCCTAATTGGACAAGAATAGGCCTAGGGAGGACGAAAATAACCTAATTGATCACCCAATGACACAAACACACCTATTGGATGCACAAGATTGGTTAAAAACCCTAATTGGACAAGAATAAGCCTAGGGAGGACGTAAACGACCTAATTGATCATCCAATGACACAAACACACCTATTGGATGCACAAGATTGGTTAAAAACCATAATTGGACAAGAATATGCCTAGGGAGGACGAAAATGACCTAAATGTTAATCCAATGACACAAATGAACTTATTGGATGCACAAGTTTGGTTAAAAACCCTAATTGGACAAGAATAAGCCTAGGGAGGACGTAAATGACCTAATTGATCATCCAATGACACAAACACACCTATTGGATGCACAAGATTGGTTAAAAACCATAATTGGACAAGAATATGCCTAGGGAGGACGAAAATGACCTAAATGTTAATCCAATGACATAAATGAACTTATTGGATGCACAAG
>JBBPBR010001394.1:0-72438 GCA_037974775.1 Cicer pinnatifidum | reverse complement strand
AATAAGCCTAGGGAGGACGAAAATGACCTAATTGATCATCCAATGACACAAACGCACCTATTGGATGCACAAGATTGGTTAAAAACCCTAATTGGACAAGAATAAGCCTAGGGAGGACGAAAATGACCTAATTGATCATCCAATGACACAAACACACCTATTGGATGCACAAGATTGGTTAAAAACCCTAATTGGACAAGAATAAGCCTAGGGAGGACGAAAATGACCTAATTGATCATCCATTGCCACAAACACACCTATTGGATGCACAAGATTGGTTAAAAACCCTAATTGGACAAGAATATGCCTAGGGAGGACGAAAATGACCTAATTGGTCATCCAATGACACAAACACACCTATTGGATGCATAAGATTGGTTAAAAACCCTAATTGGACAAGAATAAGACTAGGGAGGACGAAAATAACCTTATTGATCATCCAATGACACAAACACACCTATTGGATGCACAAGATTAGTTAAAAACCCTAATTGGACAAGAATATGCCTAGGGAGGACGAAAATGACCAAAATGTTAATCCAATAACACAAATGAACTTATTGGATGCACAAGATTGGTTAAAAACCCTAATTGGACAAGAATAAGCCCAGGGCGGACGAAAATGACCTAAATGTCAATCCAATGACACAACTCTACTTATTGGATGCACAAGATTGGTTAAAAACCCTAATTGGACAAGAATAAGCCTATGGTGGACGAAAATGACCTAATTGATCATCCAATGACACAAACACACCTATTGGATGCACAAGATTGGTTAAAAACCCTAATTGGACAAGAATATGCCTAGGGAGGACGAATATGACCTAAATGTTAATCCAATGACACAACTCAACTTATTGGATGCACATGATTGGTTAAATACCCTAATTGGACAAGAATAAGCCTAGGGAGGACGAAAATGACCTAATTGATCATCCAATGACACAAACACACCTATTGGATGCACAAGATGGGTTAAAAACCATAATTGGACAAGAATATGCCTAGGGAAGACGAAAATGACCTAAATATTAATTCAATGACACAAACAAACTTATCGGATGCACAAGATTGGTTAAAAACCCTAATTGGACAAGAATAAGCCTAGGGAGGACGAAAATGACCTAATTGATCATCCAATGACACAAACACACCTATTAGATGCACAAGATTGGTTAAAAACCCTAATTGTTCAAGAATAAGCCTAGGGAGGACGAAAATGACTTAATTGATCATCCAATGACACAAACACACCTATTGGATGCACAATATTGGTTAAAAACCCTAATTGCACAAGAATATGCCTAGGGAGGACGAAAATGACCTAATTGATCATCCAATGACACAAACAAACCTATTGGATGAACAAGATTGGTTAAAAACCCTAATTGGACAAGAATAAGCCTAGGGAGGACGAAAATGACCTAATTGATCATCCAATGACACAAACACACCTATTGGATGCACAAGATCGGTTAAAAACCCTAATTGGACAAGAATAAGCCTAGGGAGGACGAAAATGACCTAAATGTTAATCCAATGACACAAACGAACTTATTGGATGCACAAGATTGGTTAAAAACCCTAATTGGACAAGAATAAGCCTAGGGAGGACGAAAATGACCTAATTGATCATCCAATGACACAAACACACCTATTGGATGCACAAGATTGGTTAAAAACCCTAATTGGACAAGAATAAGCCTAGGGAGGACGAAAATGACCTAATTGATCATCCATTGCCACAAACACACCTATGGGATGCACAAGATTGGTTAAAAACCCTAATTGGACAAGAATATGCCTTGGGAGGACGAAAATGACCTAATTGGTCATCCAATGACACAAACACACCTATTGGATGCAAAAGATTGGTTAAAAACCCTAATTGGACAAGAATAAGCCTAGGGAGGACGAAAATGACCTAATTGATCATCCAATGACACAAACACACCTATTGGATGCACAAGATTGGTTAAAAACCCTAATTGGACAAGAATAAGCCTAGGGAGGACGAAAATGACCTAATTGATCATCCAATGACACAAACACACCTATTGGATGCACAAGATTGGTTAAAAACCCTAATTGGACAAGAATAAGCCTAGGGAGGACGAAAATGACCTAATTGATCATCCAATGACACAAACACATCTATTGGAAGCACAAGATTGGTTAGAAACCCTAGTTGGACAAGAATATGCCTAGGGAGGACGAAAATGACCTAATTGATCATCCAATGACACAAATGAACTTATTGGATGCACAAGATTGCTTAAAAACCCTAATTGGACAAAAATAAGCATAGAAAGGACGAAAATGACCTAATTGATCATCCAATGACACAAACACACCTATTGGATGCACAAGATTGGTTAAAAACCCTAATTGGACAAGAATAAGCCTAGGGAGGACGAAAATGACCTAATTGATCATCCAATGACACAAACACACCTATTGGATGCACAAGATTGGTTAAAAACCCTAATTGGACAAGAATAAGCCTAGGGAGGACGAAAATGACCTAATTGATCATCCAATGACACAAACACACCAATTGGATGCACAAGATTGGTTAAAAACCCTAGTTGGACAAGAACATGCCTAGGGAGGACGAAAATGACCAAAATATTAATTCAATGACACAAACAAAGTTATTGGATGCACAAGATTGGTTAAAAACCCTAATTGGACAAGAATAAGCCTAGGGAGGACGAAAATGACCTAATTGATCATCCAATGACACAAACACACCTATTGGATGCACAAGATTGGTTAAAAACCCTAATTGGACAAGAATAAGCCTAGGGAGGACGAAAATGACCTAATTGATCATCCATTGACACAAACACACCTATTGAATGCACAAGATTGGTTAAAAACCCTAATTGGACAAGAATAAGCCTAGGGAGGACGAAAATGACCTAATTGATCATCCAATGACACAAACACACCTATTGGATGCACAAGATTGGTTAAAAACCCTAATTGGACAAGAATAAGCCTAGGGAGGACGAAAATGACCTAATTGATCATCCAATGACACAAATGAACTTATTGGATGCACAAGATTTGTTAAAAACCTTAATTGGACAAGAATAAGCATAGAAAGGACGAAAATGACCTAATTGATCATCCAATGACACAAACACACCTATTGGATGCACAAGATTGGTTAAAAACCCTAATTGGACAAGAATAAGCCTAGGGAGGACGAAAATGACCTAATTGATCATCCAATGACACAAACACACCTATTGGATGCACAAGATTGGTTAAAAACCCTAATTGGACAAGAATAAGCCTAGGGAGGACGAAAATGACCTAAATGTTAATCCAATGACACAACTCAACTTATTGGATGCACAAGATTGGTTAAAAACCTTAATTGGACAAGAATAAGCATAGGGAGGACGAAAATGACCTAATTGATCATCCAATGACACAAACACACCTATTGGATGCACAAGATTGGCTAAAAACCATAATTGGACAAGAATATGCTTAGGGAGGACGAAAATGACCTAAATATTAATTTAATGACACAAACAAACTTATCGGATGCACAAGATTGGTTAAAACCCCTAATTGGACAAGAATAAGCCTACGAAGGACAAAAATGACCTAATTGATCATCCAAAGACACAAACACACCTATTGGATGCACAAGATTGGATAAAAACCCTAATTGAAAAAGAATAAGCCTAGGGAGGACGTAAATGACCTAATTGATCATCCAATGACACAAACACACCTATTGGATGCACAAGATTGGTTAAAAACCCTAATTGGACAAGAATATGCCTAGGGAGGACGAAAATGACCTAATTGATCATCCAATGACACAAACACACCTATTGGATGCACAAGATTGGTTAAAAACCCTAATTGGACAAGAATATGCCTATGGAGGACGAAAATGACCTAATTGATCATCCAATGACATAAACACACCTATTGGATGCACAAGATTAGTTAAAAACCCTAATTGGACAAGAATAAGCCTAGGGAGGACGGAAATGGCCTAAATGTTAATCCAATGACACAACCCAACTTATTGGATGCACAAGATTGGTTAAAAACCCTAATTGGACAAGAATAAGCCTAGGGAGGACGAAAATGACCTAATTGATCATCCAATGACACAAACACGCCTATTGGATGCACAAGATTGGTTAAAAACCCTAATTGGACAAGAATAAGCCTAGGGAGGACGTAAATGACCTAATTGATCATCCAATGACACAAACACACCTATTGGATGCACAAGATTGGTTAAAAACCCTAATTGGACAAGAATAAGCCTAGGGAGGACGAAAATGACCTAATTGATCATCCAATGACACAAACACACCTATTGGATGCACAAGATTGGTTAAAAACCCTAATTGGACAAGAATAAGCCTAGGGAGGACGAAAATGACCTAATTGATCATCCATTGCCACAAACACACCTATTGGATGCACAAGATTGGTTACAAACCCTAATTCGACAAGAATATGCCTTGGGAGGACGAAAATGACCTAATTGGTCATCCAATGACACAAACACACCTATTGGATGCACAAGATTGGTTAAAAACCCTAATTGGACAAGAATAAGCCTAGGGAGGATGAAAATAACCTAATTGATCATCCAATGACACAAACACACCTATTGGATGCACAAGATTGGTTAAAAACCCTAATTGGACAATAATATGCCTAGGGAGGACGAAAATGACCTAAATGTTAATCCAATGACACAAATAAACTTATTGGATGCACAAGATTGGTTAAAAACCCTAATTGGACAAGAATAAGCCTAGGGAGGACGAAAATGACCTAATTGATCATCCAATGACACAAACACACCTATTGGATGCACAAGATTGGTTAAAAACCCTAATTGGACAAGAATAAGCCTAGGGAGGACGAAAATGACCTAATTGATCATCCAACGAAACAAACACACCTATTGGATGCACAAGATTGGTTAAAAACCCTAATTGGACAAGAATAAGCCTAGGGAGGACGAAAATGACCTAATTGATCATCCAATGACACAAACACACCTATTGGATGCACAAGATTGGTTAAAAACCCTAATTGGACAAGAATAAGCCTAGGGAGGACGAAAATTCGTCATCCATTGACACAAACACACCTATTGGATGCACAAGATTGGTCAAAAACCATAATTCGACAAGAATAAGCCTAGGGAGGACGAATATGACCTAATTGATCATCCAATGACACAAACACACCTATTGGATGCACAAGATTGGTTTAATACCCTAGATGGACAAGAATATGCCTAGGGAGGACGAAAATGACCTAATTGATCATCCAATGACACAAATGAACTTATTGGATGCACAAGATTGGTTAAAAACCCTAATTGGACAAGAATAAGCCTAGGGAGGACGAAAATGACCTAATTCATCATCCAATGACACAAACACACCTATTGGATGCACAAGATTGGTTAAAAACCCTAATTGGACAAGAATATGCCTAGAGAGGACCAAAATGACCTAAATTGATCATCCAATGACACAAACACACCTATTGGATGCACAAGATTGGTTAAAAACCCTAATTGGACAAGAATAAGCCTAGGGAGCATCAAAGTGACCTAATTGATCATCCAATGAGATAAACACACCTATTGGATGCACAAGATTGGTTAAAAACCCTAATTGGACAAGAATATGCCTAGGGAGGACGAAAATGACCTAAATGTGAATCCAATGACACAAATGAACTTATTGGATTCACAAGATTGGTTAAAAACCTAATTGGACAAGAATAAGCCTAGGGAGAATGAAAATGACCTAAATGTTAATCCAATGACACAACTCAACTTATTGGATGCACAAGATTGGTTAAAAACCCTAATTGGACAAGAATAAGCCTAGGGAGGACGAAAATGACCTAATTGATCATCCAATGACACAAACACACCTATTGGATGCACAAGATTGGTTAAAAACCCTAATTGGACAAGAATTTGCCTAGGGAGGACGAAAATGACCTAATTTGATCATCCAATGACACAAACACACCTATTGGATGCATAAGATTGGTTAAAAACCCTAATTGGACAAGAATAAGCCTAGGGAGGATCAAAGTGACCTAATTGATCATCCAATGAGATAAACACACCTATTGGATGCACAAGATTGGTTAAAAACCCTAATTGGACAAGAATATGCCTAGGGAGGACGAAAATGACCTAAATGTGAATCCAATGACACAAATGAACTTATTGAATGCACAAGACTGGTTAAAAACCTAATTGGACAAGAATAAGCCTATGGAGAATGAAAATGACCTAAATGTTAATCCAATGACACAACTCATCTTATTGGATGCACAAGATTGGTTAAAAACCCTAATTGGACAAGAATAAGCCTAGGGAGGACGAAAATGACCTAATTTATCATCCAATGACACAAACACACCTATTGGATGCACAAGATTGGTTAAAAACCCTAGTTGGACAAGAACATGCCTAGGGAGGACGAAAATGACCTAATTGATCATCCAATGACACTAATGAACTTATTGGATGCACAAGATTGGTTAAAAACCCTAATTGGAAAAGAATAAGCCTAGGGAGGACGAAAATGACCTAATTGATCATCCAATGACACTAATGAACTTATTGGATGCACAAGATTGGTTAAAAACCCTAATTGGACAAGAATAAGCCTAGGGAGGACGAAAATGACCTAATTGATCATCCAATGACACAAACACACCTATTGGATGCACAAGATTGGTTAAAAACCCTAACTGGATAAGAATATGCCTAGGGAGGACGAAAATGACCTAATTGATCATCCAATGTTACAAACACACCTATTGGATGCACAAGATTGGTTAAAAACCCTAATTGGACAAGAATATGCCTAGGGAGGACGAATATGACCTAATTGATCATCCAATGAAACAAACACACCTATTGGATGCACAAGATTGGTTAAAAACCCTAATTGGACAAGAATAAGCCTAGGGAGGACGAAAATGACCTAATTGATCATCCAATGACACAAACACACCTATTGGATGCACAAGATTGGTTAAAAACCCTAATTGGACAAGAATAAGCCTAGGGAGGACGAAAATGACCTAATTGATCATCCAATGACACAAACACACCTATTGGATGCACAAGATTGGTTAAAAACCCTAATTTGACTAGAATAAGCCTAGGGCGGAAGAAAATGACCTAATTGATCATCCATTGCCACAAACACACCTAATGGATGCACAAGATTGGTTAAAAACCCTAAATTGACAAGAATAAGCCTAGGGAGGACGAAAATGACCTAATTGATCATCCAATGACACAAACACACCTATTGGATGCACAAGATTGGTTAAAAACCCTAATTTGACTAGAATAAGCCTAGGGTGGATGAAAATGACCTAATTGATCATCCATTGCCACAAACAAACCTAATGGATGCACAAGATTGGTTAAAAACCCTAATTGGACAAGAATAAGCCTAGGGAGGACGAAAATGACCTAATTGATCATCCAATGACACAAACACACCTATTGGATGCACAAGATTGGTTAAAAACCCTAATTTGACTAGAATAAGCCTAGGGTGGACGAAAATGACCTAATTGATCATCCATTGCCACAAACACACCTGTTGGATGCACAAGATTGGTTAAAAACCATAATTGGACAAGAATAAGCCTAGGGAGGACGAAAATGACCTAATTGATCATCCAATGACACAAACACACCTATTGGATGCACAAGATTGGTTAAAAACCCTAATTGGACAAGAATAAGCCTAGGGAGGACGAAAATGACCTAATTGATCATCCAATGACACAAACACACCTATTGGATGCACAAGATTCGTTAAAAACCCTAATTGGGCAAGAATATGCCTAGGGAGGACGAAAACGACCTAAATATTAATTCAATGACACAAACAAACTTATTGGATGCACAAGATTGGTTAAAAACCCTAATTGGACAAGAATAAGCCTAGGGAGGACAAAAATTACCTAATTGATCATCCAATGACACAACCACACCTATTGGATGCACAAGATTGGTTAAAAACCCTAATTGGACAAGAATATGCCAAGGGAGGACGAAAATGACCTAAATGTTAATCCAATAACACAAATGAACTTATTGGATGCACAAGATTGGTTAAAAACCCTAATTGGACAAGAATATGCCTAGGGAGGATGAAAATGACCTAAATGTTAATCCAATGACACAAACACACCTATTGGATGCACAAGATTGGTTAAAAACCCTAATTGGACAAGAATATGCCTAGGGAGGACGAAAATGACTTAAATGTTAATCCAATGACACAAATGAACTTATTAGATGTACAAGATTGGTTAAAAACCCTAATTGGACAAGAATATGCCTAGGGAGGACGAAAATGACCTAATTGATCATCCAATGACACAAATGAACTTATTGGATGCACAAGATTGGTGAAAAACCCTAATTGGACAAGAATATGCCTAGGGAGGACGAAAATGACCTAATTGATCATCCAATGACACAAACACACCTATTGGATGCACAAGATTGGTTAAAAACCCTAATTGGACAAGAATATGCCTAGGGAGGACGAAAATGACCTAATTGATCATCCAATGACACAAACACACCTATTGGATGCACAAGATTGGTTAAAAACCCTAATTGGACAAGAATATGCCTAGGGAGGATGAAAATGACCTAATTGATCATCCAATGACACAAACACACCTATTGGATGCACAAGATCGGGTAAAAACCCTAATTGGACAAGAATAAGCCTAGGGAGGACCAAAATAACCTAATTGATCATCCAATGACACAAACACACCTATTGGATGCACAAGATTGGTCAAAAACTCTAATTGGACAAGAATATGCCTAGGTAGGACGAAAATGACCTAAATGTTAATCCAATGACACAAATGAACTTATTGGATGCACAAGATTGGTTAAAAACCCTAATTGGACAAGAATAAGCCTAGGGAGGACGAAAATGACCTAAATATTAATCCAATGACACAACTCAACTTATTGGATGCACAAGATTGGTTAAAAACCCTAATTGGGCAAGAATAATCCTAGGGAGGACGAAAATGACCTAATTGATCATCCAATGACACAAACACACCTATTGGATGCACAAGATTGGTTAAAAACCCTAATTGGATAAGAATAAGCCTAGGGAAGACGAAAATGACCTAAATGTTAATCCAATGACACTACTCAACTTATTTGATGCACAAGATTGGTTAAAAACCCTAATTGGACAAGAATAAGCCTAGGGAGGACGAAAATAACCTAATTGATCACCCAATGACACAAACACACCTATTGGATGCACAAGATTCGTTAAAAACCCTAATTGGACAAGAATATGCCTAGGGAGGACGAAAATGACCTAATTGATCATCCAATGACACAAACACACCTATTGGATGCACAAGATTGGTTAAAAACCCTAATTGGACAAGAATATGCCTAGAGAGGACGAAAATGACCTAAATATTAATTCAATGACACAAACAAACTTATCGGATGCACAAGATTGGTTAAAAACCCTAATTGGACAAGAATAAGCCTAGGGAGGACGAAAATGACCTAATTGATCATCCGTTGACACAAACACACCTATTTGATGCACAACATTGGTTAAAAACCCTAATTGGACAAGAATAAGCCTAGGGAGGACGAAAATGACCTAATTGATCATCCAATGACACAAACACACCTATTGGATGCACAAGATTGGTCTAAAACTCTAATTGGACAAGAATATGCCTAGGGAGGACGAAAATGACCTAAATGTTAATCCAATGACACAAATGAACTTATTGGATGCACAAGATTGGTTAAAAACCCTAATTGGACAAAATAAGCCTAGGGAGGACGAAAATGACCTAAATGTTAATCCAATGACACAACTCAACTTATTGGATGCACAAGATTGGTTAAAAACCCTTATTGGGCAAGAATAAGCCTAGGGAGGACGAAAATGACCGAATTGATCATCCAATGACACAAACACACCTATTGGATGCACAAGATTGGTTAAAAACTCTAATTGGACAAGAATAAGCCTAGGGAGGACGAAAATGACATAAATGTTAATCTAATGACACAACTCAACTTATTGGATGGACTAGATTGGTTAAAAACCCTAATTGGACAAGAATATGCCTAGGGAGGACGAAAATGACCTAATTGATCATCCAATGACACAAACACACCTATTGGATGCACAAGATTGGTTAAAAACCCTAATTGGACAAGAATATGCCTAGGGAGGACGAAAATGACCTAATTGATCATCCAATGACACAACACACCTATTGGATGCACAAGATTGGTTAAAAACCCTAATTGGACAAGAATAGGCCTAGGGAGGACGAAAATGACCTAATTGATCATCCAATGACACAAACACACCTATTGGATGCACAAGATTGGTTAAAAACCCTAATTGGACAAGAATATGCCTAGGGAGGACGAAAATGACCTAAATATTAATTCAATGACACAAACAAACTTATTGGATGCACAAGATTAGTTAAAAACCCTAATTGGACAAGAATAAGGCTAGGGAGGACGAAAATAACCTAATTTATCATCCAATGACACAAACACACCTATTGGATGCACAAGATTGGTCTAAAACTCTAATTGGACAAGAATATGCCTAGGGAGGACGAAAATGACCTAAATGTTAATCCAATGACACAAATGAACTTATTGGATGCACAAGATTTGTTAAAAACCTTAATTGGACAAGAATAAGCCTAGGGAGGACGAAAATGACCTAAATGTTAATCCAATGACACAACTCAACTTATTGGATGCACAAGATTGGTTAAAAACCCTAATTGGGCAAGAATAAGCCTAGGGAGGACGAAAATTACCTAATTGATCATCCAATGACACAAACACACCTATTGGATGCACAAGATTGGTTAAAAACCCTAATTGGACAAGAATAAGCCTAGGGAGGACGAAAATGACCTAATTGATCATCCAATGACACAAACACACCTATTGGATGCACAAGATTGGTTAAAAACCCTAATTGGACAAGAATATGCCTAGGGAGGACGAAAATGACCTAATTGATCATCCAATGTCACAAACACACCTATTGGATGCACAAGATTGGTTAAAAACCATAATTGGACAAGAATAAGCCTAGGGAGGACGAAAATGACCTAATTGATCATCCAATGACACAAACACACCTATTGGATGCACAAGATTGGTTAAAAACCCTAATTGGACAAGAATATGCCTAGGGAGGACGAAAATGACCTAAATATTAATTCAATGACACAAACAAATTTTGGATGCACAAGATTGGTTAAAAACCCTAATTGGACAAGAATAAGCCTAGGGAGGACGAAAATGACCTAATTGATCATCCAATGACACAAACACACCTATTGGATGCACAAGATTGGTTAAAAACCCTAATTGGACAAGAATAAGCCTAGGGAGGACGAAAATGACCTAATTGATCATCCATTGCCACAAACACACCTATTGGATGCACAAGATTGGTTAAAAACCCTAATTGGACAAGAATATACCTATGGAGGGCGAAAATGACCTAATTGGTCATCCAATGACACAAACACACCTATTGGATGCACTAGATTGGTTAAAAACCCTAATTGAACAAGAATAAGCCTAGGGAAGACGAAAATAACCTAATTGATCATCCAATGACACAAACACACCTATTGGATGCACAAGATTGGTTAAAAACCCTAATTGGACAAGAATAAGCCTAGGGAGGACGAAAATGACCTAAATGTTAATCCAATGACACAACTCAACTTATTGGATGCACAAGATTGGTTAAAAACCCTAATTGCACAAGAATAAGCCTAGGGAGGACGAAAATGAACTAATTGATCATCCAATGACACAAACACACCTATTGGATGCACAAGATTCGTTAAAAACCCTAATTGGACAAGAATATGCCTAGGGAGGACGAAAATGACCTAATTGATCATCCAATGACACAAACACACCTATTGGATGCACAAGATTGGTTAAAAACCCTAATTGGACAAGAATATGCCTAGGGAGGACGAAAATGACCTAATTGATCATCCAATGACACAAACAAACCTATTGGATGCACAAGATTGGTCTAAAACTCTAATTGAACAAGAATATGCCTAGGGAGGACGAAAATGACCTAAATGTTAATCCAATGACACAAATGAATGTATTGGATGCACAAGATTGGTTAAAAACCCTAATTGGACAAGAATAAGCCTAGGGAGGACGAAAATGACCTAAATGTTAATCCAATGACACAACTCAACTTATTGGATGCACAAGATTGGTTAAAAACCCTAATTGGACAAGAATAAGCATAGGGAGGACGAAAATGACCTAATTGATCATCCAATGACACAAATACACCTATTGGATGCACAAGATTGGTTAAAAACCCTAATTGGACAAGAATATGCCTAGGGAGGACGAAAATGACCTAATTGATCATCCAATGCCACAAACACACCTATTGGATGCACAAGATCGGTTAAAAACCCTAATTGGACAAGAATAAGCCTAGGGAGGACGAAAATGACCTAATTGATCATCCAATGACACAAACACACCTATTGGATGCACAAGATTGGTTAAATACCCTAATTGGACAAGAATAAGCCTTCGGAGGACGAAAATGACCTAATTGATCATCCAATGACACAAACACACCTATTGGATGCACAAGATTGGTTAAAAACCCTAATTGGACAAGAATAAGCCTAGGGAGGACGAAAATGACCTAATTGATCATCCAATGACACAAACACACCTATTGGATGCACAAGATTGGTTAAAAACCCTAATTGGACAAGAATAAGCCTAGGGAGGACGAAAATGACCTAATTGATCATCCAATGACACAAACACATCTATTGGAAGCACAAGATTGGTTAGAAACCCTAGTTGGACAAGAATATGCCTAGGGAGGACGAAAATGACCTAATTGATCATCCAATGACACAAATGAACTTATTGGATGCACAAGATTGCTTAAAAACCCTAATTGGACAAAAATAAGCATAGAAAGGACGAAAATGACCTAATTGATCATCCAATGACACAAACACACCTATTGGATGCACAAGATTGGTTAAAAACCCTAATTGGACAAGAATAAGCCTAGGGAGGACGAAAATGACCTAATTGATCATCCAATGACACAAACACACCTATTGGATGCACAAGATTGGTTAAAAACCCTAATTGGACAAGAATAAGCCTAGGGAGGACGAAAATGACCTAATTGATCATCCAATGACACAAACACACCTATTGGATGCACAAGATTGGTTAAAAACCCTAATTGGACAAGAATAAGCCTAGGGAGGACGAAAATGACCTAATTGATCATCCAATGACAGAAACACACCGATTGGATTCACAAGATTGGTTAAAAACCCTAATTCGACAAGAATATGCCTAAGGAGGACGAAAATGACCTAAATATTAATTCAATGACACAAACAAAGTTATTGGATGCACAAGATTGGTTAAAAACCCTAATTGGACAAGAATAAGCCTTGGGATGATGAAAATGACCTAATTGATCATCCAATGACACAAACACACCTATTGGATGCACAAGATTGGTTAAAAACCCTAATTGGACAAGAATAAGCCTAGGGAGGACGAAAATGACCTAATTGATCATCCAATGACACAAACACACCTATTGGATGCACAAGATTGGTTAAAAACCCTAATTGGACAAGAATAAGCCTAGGGAGGACGAAAATGACCTAATTGATCATCCAATGACACAAACACACCTATTGGATGCACAAGATTGGTTAAAAACCCTAATTGGACAAGAATAAGCCTAGGGAGGACGAAAATGACCTAATTGATCATCCATTGCCACAAACACACCTATGGGATGCACAAGATTGGTTAAAAACCCTAATTGGACAAGAATATGCCTTGGGAGGACGAAAATGACCTAATTGGTCATCCAATGACACAAACACACCTATTGGATGCAAAAGATTGGTTAAAAACCCTAATTGGACAAGAATAAGCCTAGGGAGGACGAAAATGACCTAATTGATCATCCAATGACACAAACACACCTATTGGATGCACAAGATTGGTTAAAAACCCTAATTGGACAAGAATAAGCCTAGGGAGGACGAAAATGACCTAATTGATCATCCAATGACACAAACACACCTATTGGATGCACAAGATTGGTTAAAAACCCTAAGTGGACAAGAATAAGCCTAGGGAGGACGAAAATGACTTAAATGTTAATCCAATGACAAAACTCAACTTATTGGATGCACAAGATTGGTTAAAAACCCTAATTGGACAAGAATAAGCCTAGGGAGGACGAAAATGACCTAATTGATCATCCAATGACACAAACACACCTATTGGATGCACAAGATTGGTTAAAAACCCTAATTGGACAAGAATAAGCCTAGGGAGGACGAAAATGACCTAATTGATCATCCAATGACACAAACACACCTATTGGATGCACAAGATTGGTTAAAAACCCTAATTGGACAAGAATAAGCCTAGGGAGGACGAAAATGACCTAATTGATCATCCAGTGACACAAACACACCTATTGGATGCACAAGATTGGTTAAAAACCCTAATTGGACAAGAATAAGCCTAGGGAGGACGAAAATGACCTAATTGACCATCCAATGACACAAACGCACCTATGGGATGCACAAGATTGGTTAAAAACCCTAATTGGACAAGAATATGCCTAGGGAGGACGAAAATGACCTAAATATTAATTCAATGACACAAACAAAGTTATTGGATGCACAAGATTGGTTAAAAACTCTAATTGGACAAGAATAAGCCTAGGGAGGACGAAAATGACCTAATTGATCATCCAATGACACAAACACACCTATTGGATGCACAAGATTGGTTAAAAACCCTAATTGGACAAGAATAAGCCTAGGGAGGACGAAAATGACCTAATTGATCATCCATTGCCACAAACACACCTATTGGATGCACAAAATTGGTTAAAAACCCTAATTGGACAAGAATATGCCCAAGGAGGACGAAAATGACCTAATTGATCATCCAATGACACAAACACACCTATTGGATGCACAAGATTGGTTAAAAACCCTAATTGGACAAGAATATGCCTAGGGAGGACGAAAATGACCTAAATATTAATTCAATGACACAAACAAACTTATCGGATGCACAAGATTGGTTAAAAACCCTAATTTGACAAGAATATGCCTAGGGAGGACGAAAATGACCTAATTGATCATCCAATGACACAAACACACCTATTGGATGCACAAGATTGGTTAAAAACCCTAATTGGACAAGAATATGCCTAGAGAGGACGAAAATGACCTAAATATTAATTCAATGACACAAACAAACGTATTGGATGCACAAGATTGGTTAAAAACCCTAATTGGACAAGAATAAGCCTAGGGAGGACGAAAATGACCTAATTGATCATCCAATGACACAAACACACCTATTGGATGCACAAGATTGGTTAAAAACCCTAATTGGACAAGAATATGCCTAGAGAGGACGAAAATGACCTAATTGATCATCCAACGACACAAACACACCTATTGGATGCACAAGATCGGTTAAAAACCCTAATTGGACAAGAATAAGCCTAGGGAGGACGAAAATGACCTAATTGATCATCCAATGACACAAACACACCTATTGGATGCACAAGATTGGTTAAAAACCCTAATTGGACAAGAATAAGCCTAGGGAGGACGAAAATGACCTAAATGTTAATCCAATGACACAACTCAACTTATTGGATGCACAAGATTGGTTAAAAACCCTAATTGGACAAGAATAAGCCTAGGGAGGACGAAAATAACTTAATTGATCACCCAATGACACAAACACACCTATTGGATGCACAAGATTCGTTAAAAACCCTAATTGGACAAGAATATCCCTAGGGAAGACGAAAATGACCTAATTGATCATCCAATGACACAAACACACCTATTGGATGCACAAGATTGGTTAAAAACCCTAATTGGACAAGAATATGCCTAGGGAGGACGAAAATGACCTAAATATTAATTCAATGACACAAACAAACTTATCGGATGCCCAAGATTGGTTAAATACCCTAATTGGATAAGAATAAGCCTAGGGAGGACGAAAATGACCTAATTGATCATCCAATGACACAAACACACCTATTCGATGCACAAGATTGGTTAAAAACCCTAATTGGACAAGAATAAGCCTAGGGAGGACGAAAATGACCTAAATGTTAATCCAATGACACAACTCAACTTATTGGATGCACAAGATTGGTTAAAAACCCTAATTGGGCAAGAATAAGCCTAGGGATGACGAAAATGACCTAATTGATCATCCAATGACACAAACACACCTATTGGATGCACAAGATTGGTTAAAAACCCTAATTGGAGAAGAATATGCCTAGGGAGGACGAAAATGACCTAATTGATCATCCAATGACACAAACACACCTATTGGATGCACAAGATTGGTTAAAAACCCTAATTGGACAAGAATATGCCTAGGGAGGACGAAAATGACCTAATTGATCATCCAATGACACAAACACACCTATTGGATGCACAAGATTGGTTAAAAACCCTAATTGGACAAGAATAAGCCTAGGGAGGACGTAAATGACCTAATTGATCATCCAATGACACAAACACACCTATTGGATGCACAAGATTGGTTAAAAACCCTAATTGGACAAGAATATGCCTAGGGAGGACGAAAGTGACCTAAATATTAATTCAATGACACAAACAAACTTATCGGATGCACAAGATTGGTTAAAAACCCTCATTGGACAAGAATAGGCCTACGGAGGGCGAAAATGACCTAATTGATCATCCAAAGACACAAACACACCTATTGGATGCACAAGATTGGTTAAAAACCCTAATTGGACAAGAATAAGCCTAGGGAGGACGAAAATGACCTAATTGATCATCCAATGACACAAACACACCTATTGGATGCACAAGATTGGTTAAAAACCCTAATTGGACAAGAATAAGCCTAGGGAGGACGAAAATGACCTAATTGATCATCCAATGACACAAACACACCTATTGGATGCACAAGATTGATTAAAAACCCTAATTGGACAAGAATAAGCCTAGGGAGGACGAAAATGACCTAATTGATCATCCATTGTCACAAACACACCTATTAGATGCACAAGATTGGTTAAAAACCCTAATTGGACAAGAACAAGCTTAGGGAGGACGAAAATAACCTAATTGATCATCCAATGACACAACTCAACTTATTGGATGCACAAGATTGGTTAAAAACCCTAATTGGACAAGAATATGCCTAGGGAGGACGAAAATGACCTAAATGTTAATCCAATGACACAAATGAACTTATTGGATGTACAAGATTTGTTAAAAACCCTAATTGGACAATAATAAGCCTAGGGAGGACGAAAATGACCTAATTGATCATCCAATGACACAAACACACCTATTGGATGCACAAGATTGGTTAAAAACCCTAATTGGACAAGAATATGCCTAGGGAGGACGAAAATGACCTAATTGATCATCCAATGACACAAACACACCTATTGGATGCACAAGATAGGTTAAATACCCTAATTGGACAAGAATAAGCCTTGGGAGGACGAAAATGACCTAATTGATCATCCAATGACACAAACACACCTATTGGATGCACAAGATTGGTTAAAAACCCTGATTGGACAAGAATATGCCTAGGGACGACGAAAATGACCTAATTATTAATTCAATGACACAAACAAAGTTATTGGATGCACAAGATTGGTTAAAAACCCTAATTGGACAAGAATAAGCCTAGGGAGGACGTAAATGACCTAATTGATCATCCAATGACACAAACAAACTTATCGGATGCACAAGATTGGTTAAAAACCCTAATTGGACAGGAATAAGCCTAGGGAGGACAAAAATGACCTAATTGATCATCCAATGACACAAACACACCTATTGGATGCACAAGATTGGTTAAAAACCCTAATTGGACAAGAATAAGCCTAGGGAGGACGAAAATGACCTAATTGATCATCCAATGACACAAACACACCTATTGGATGCACAAGATTGGTTAAAAACCCTAATTGGACAAGAATAAGCCTAGGGAGGACGAAAATGACCTAATTGATCATCCAATGACACAAACACACCTATTGGATGCACAAGATTGGTTAAAAACCCTAATTGGACAAGAATAAGCCTAGGGAGAATGAAAATGACCTTAATGTTAATCCAATGACACAACTCAACTTATTGGATGCACAAGATTGGTTAAAAACCCTAATTGGACAAGAATAAGCCTAGGGAGGACGAAAATGACCTAATTGATCATCCAATGACACAAACACACCTATTGGATGCACAAGATTGGTTAAAAACCCTAATTGGACAAGAACATGCCTAGAGAGGACGAAAATGACCTAATTGATCATCCAATGACACAAACACACCTATTGGATGCACAAGATCGGTTAAAAACCCTAATTGGACAAGAATAAGCCTAGGGAGGACGAAAATGACCTAATTGATCATCCAATGACACAAACACACCTATTGGATGCACAAGATTGGTTAAAAACCCTAATTAGACAAGAATATGCCTAGGGAGGACGAAAATGACCTAAATATTAATTCAATGACATAAACAAAGTTATTGGATGCACTAGATTGGTTAAAAACCCTAATTGGACAAGAATAAGCCTAGGGAGGACGAAAATGACCTAATTGATCATCCAATGACACAAACACACCTATTGGATGCACAAGATTGGTTAAAAACCCTAATTGGACAAGAATAAGCCTAGGGAGGACGAAAATGACCTAATTGATCATCGAATGACACAAACACACCTATTGGATGCAAAAGTTTGGTTAAAAACCCTAATTTGACAAGAATAAGCCTAGGGAGGACGAAAATGACCTAATTGATCATCCAATGACACAAACACACCTATTGGATGCACAAGATTGGTTAAAAACCCTAATTGGACAAGAATAAGCCTAGGGAGGACGAAAATGACCTAATTGATCATCCAATGACACAAACACACTTATTGGATGAACAAGATTGGTTAAAAACCCTAATTGGACAAGAATAAGCCTAGGGAGGACGAAAATGACCTAATTGATCATCCAATGACACAAACACACCTATTGGATGCACAAGATTGGTTAAAAACCCTAATTGGACAAGAATAAGCCTAGGGAGGACGAAAATGACCTAATTGATCATCCATTGCCACAAACACACCTATGGGATGCACAAGATTGGTTAAAAACCCTAATTGGACAAGAATATGCCTTGGGAGGACGAAAATGACCTAATTGGTCATCCAATGACACAAACACACCTATTGGATGCAAAAGATTGGTTAAAAACCCTAATTGGACAAGAATAAGCCTAGGGAGGACGAAAATGACCTAATTGATCATCCAATGACACAAACACACCTATTGGATGCACAAGATTGGTTAAAAACCCTAATTGGACAAGAATAAGCCTAGGGAGGACGAAAATGACCTAATTGATCATCCAATGACACAAACACACCTATTGGATGCACAAGATTGGTTAAAAACCCTAATTGGACAAGAATAAGCCTAGGGAGGACGAAAATGACCTAATTGATCATCCAATGACACAAACACATCTATTGGAAGCACAAGATTGGTTAGAAACCCTAGTTGGACAAGAATATGCCTAGGGAGGACGAAAATGACCTAATTGATCATCCAATGACACAAATGAACTTATTGGATGCACAAGATTGCTTAAAAACCCTAATTGGACAAAAATAAGCATAGAAAGGACGAAAATGACCTAATTGATCATCCAATGACACAAACACACCTATTGGATGCACAAGATTGGTTAAAAACCCTAATTGGACAAGAATAAGCCTAGGGAGGACGAAAATGACCTAATTGATCATCCAATGACACAAACACACCTATTGGATGCACAAGATTGGTTAAAAACCCTAATTGGACAAGAATAAGCCTAGGGAGGACGAAAATGACCTAATTGATCATCCAATGACACAAACACACCTATTGGATGCACAAGATTGGTTAAAAACCCTAATTGGATAAGAATGTGCCTAGGGAAGACGAAAATGACCTAATTGATCATCCAATGACACAAATGAACTTATTGGTTGCACAAAATTAGTTAAAAACCCTAATTGGACAAGAATAAGTCTATGGAGGACGAAAATAACCTAATTGATCATCCAATGACCCAAACACACCTATTGGATGCACAAGTTTTGTCTAAAACTCTAATTGGACAAGAATATGCCTAGGGAGGACGAAAATGACCTAAATGTTAATCCAATGACACAAATGAACTTATTGGATGCACAAGATTGGTTAAAAACCCTAATTGGACAAGAATAAGCCTAGGGAGGACGAAAATGACCTAAATGTTAATCCAATGACACAGCTCAACTTATTGGATGCACAAGATTGGTTAAAAACCCTAATTGGACAAGAATAAGCCTATGGAGGACGAAAATGACCCAAATGTTAATCCAATGACACAACTCAACTTATTGGATGCACAAGATTGGTTAAAAACCCTAATTTGACAAGAATATGCCTAGGGAGGACGAAAAAGACCTAATTGATCGTCCAATGACACAAACACACCTATTGGATGCACAAGATTGGTTAAAAACCCTAATTGGACAAGAATAAGCCTAGGGAGGACGAAAATGACCTAATTGATCATCCAATGACACAAACACACCTATTGGATGCACAAGATTGGTTAAAAACCCTAATTGGACAAGAATAAGCCTAGGGAGGACGAAAATGACCTAATTGATCATCCATTGCCACAAACACACCTATTGGATGTACAAGATTGGTTAAAAACCCTAATTGGACAAGAATATGCATAAGGAGGACAAAAATGACCTAATTGGTCATCCAATGACACAAACACACCTATTGGATGCACAAGATTGGTTAAAAACCCTAATTGGACAAGAATATGCCTAGGGAGGACGAAAATGACCTAATTGATCATCCAATGACACAAACACACCTATTGGATGCACAAGATTGGTTAAAAACCCTAATTGGACAAGAATATGCCTAGGGAGGACGAAAATGACCTAAATATTAATTCAATGACACAAACAAACTTATCGGATGCCCAAGATTGGTTAAATACCCTAATTGGACAAGAATAAGCCTAGGGATGACGAAAATGACCTAATTGATCATCCAATGACACAAACACACATATAGGATGCACAAGATTGGTTAAAAACCCTAATTGGACAAGAATAAGCCTAGGGAGGACGAAAATGACCTAATTGATCATCCAATGACACAAACACACCTATTGGATGCACAAGATTGGTGAAAAACCCTAATTGGACAAGAATAAGCCTAGGGAGGACGAAAATGACCTAATTGATCATCCATTGCCACAAACACACCTATTGGATGCACAATATTGGTTAAAAACCCTAATTGGACAAGAATAAGCCTAGGGAGGACGAAAATAACCTAATTGATCATCCAATGACACAAACACACCTATTGGATGCACAAGATTAGTTAAAAACCCTAATTGGACAAGAATATGCCTAGGGAGGACGAAAATGACCTAAATGTTAATCCAATAACACAAATGAACTTATTGGATGCACAAGATTGGTTAAAAACCCTAATTGGACAAGAATAAGCCTAGGGAGGATGAAAATGACCTAAATGTCAATCCAATGACACAACTCTACTTATTGGATGCACAAGATTGGTTAAAAACCCTAATTGGACAAGAATAAGCCTATGGTGGACGAAAATGACCTAATTGATCATCCAATGAGACAAACACACCTATTGGATGCACAAGATTGGTTAAAAACCCTAATTGGACAAGAATAAGCCTATGGAGGACGAATATGACCTAAATGTTAATCCAATGACACAACTCAACTTATTGGATGCACAAGATTGGTTAAAAACACTAATTGGACAAGAATAGGCCTAGGGAGGACGAAAATGACCTAATTGATCATCAAATGACACAAACACACCTATTGGATGCACAAGATTGGTTAAAAACCCTAATTGGACAAGAATAAGCCTAGGGAAGACGAAAATGACCTAAATATTAATTCAATGACACAAACAAACTTATCGGATGCACAAGATTGGTTAAAAACCCTAATTGGACAAGAATAAGCCTAGGGAGGACGAAAATGACCTAATTGATCATCCAATGACACAAACACACCTATTGGATGCACAAGATTGGTTAAAAACCCTAATTGGACAAGAATATGCCTAGGGAGGACGAAAATGACCTAATTGATCATCCAATGACACAAACACAGCTATTGGATGCACAAGATTGGTTAAAAACCCTAATTGGACCAGAATAAGCCTAGGGAGGACGAAAATGACCTAATTGATCATCCAATGACACAAACACACCTATTGGATGCACAAGATTGGTTAAAAACCCTAATTGGGAAGAATAAGTGTAGGGAGGACGAAAATGACCTAATTGATCGTCCAATGACAGAAACACACCTATTGGATGCACAAGATTGGTTAAAAACCCTAATTGGACAAGAATATGCCTAGGGAGGACGAAAATGACCTAATTGATCATCCAATGACACAAACACGCCTATTGGAAGCACAAGATTGGTTAAAAACCCTAATTGGACAAGAATATGCCTAGGGAGGACGAAAATGACCTAATTGATCATCCAATGACACAAACACAGCTATTGGATGCACAAGATTGGTTAAAAACCCTAATTGGACAAGAATATGCCTAGGGAGGACGAAAATGACCTAAATATTAATTCAATGAAACAAACAAACTTATTGGATGCACAAGATTGGTTAAAAACCCTAATTGGACAAGAATAAGCCTAGGGAGGACGAAAATGACCTAATTGATCATCCAATGACACAAACACACCTATTGGATGCACAAGATTGGTTAAAAACCGTAATTGGTCAAGAATAAGCCTAGCGAGGACGAAAATGACCTAATTGATCATCCATTGCCACAAACACACCTATTGGATGCAAAAGATTGGTTAAAAACCCTAATTGGACAAGAATATGACTAGGGAGGACGAAAATGACCTAAATATTAATTCAGGGACACAAACAAAGTTATTGGAAGCACAAGATTGGTTAAAAACCCTAATTGGACAACAATAAGCCTAGGGAGGACGAAAATGACCTAAATGTTAATCCAATGACACAACTCAACTTATTGGATGCACAAGATTGGTTAAAAACCCTAATTGGACAAGAATAAGCCTAGGGAGGACGAAAATGACCTAATTGATCATCCAATGACACAAACACACCTATTGGATGCACAAGATTGGTTAAAAACCCTAATTGGACAGGAATATGCCTACGGAGGACGAAAATGACCTAATTGATCATCCAATGACACAAACACACCTATTGGATGCACAAGATTCGTTAAAAACCCTAACTGGACAAGAATATGCCTAGGGAGGACGAAAATGACCTAATTGATCATCCAATGACACAAACACACCTATTGGATGCACAAGATTGGTTAAAAACCCTAATTGGACAAGAATATGCCTTGGGAGGACGAAAATGACCTGAATATTAATTCAATGACACAAACAAACTTATTGGATTCACAAGATTGGTTAAAAACCGTAATTGGACAAGAATAAGCCTAGGGAGGACGAAAATGACCTAATTGATCATCCAATGACACAAACACACCTATTGGATGCACAAGATTGGTTAAAAACCCTAATTGGACAAGAATAAGCCTAGGGAGGACGAAAATGACCTAATTGATCATCCAATGACACAAACACACCTATTGGATGCACAAGATTGGTTAAAAACCCTAATTGGACAAGAATATGCCTAGGGAGGACGAAAATGACCTAATTGATCATCCAATGACACAAACACACCTATTGGATGCACAAGATTCGTTAAAAACCCTAATTGGACAAGAATATGCATTGGGAAGACGAAAATGACCTAATTGATCATCCAATGACACAAACACACCTATTGGATGCACAGGATTGGTTAAAAACCCTAATTGGACAAGAATATGCCTAGGGAGGACGAAAATGACCTAAATGTTAATCCAATGACACAACTCAACTTATTGGAAGCACAAGATTGGTTAAAAACCCTAATTGGATAAGAATAAGCCTAGGGAGGACTAAAATGACCTAATTGATCATCCAATGACACAAACACACCTATTGGATGCACAAGATTGGTTAAAAACCCTAATTGGACAAGAATATGCCTAGGGAGGACGAAAATGACCTAATTGATCATCCAATGACACAAACACACCTATTGGATGCACAAGATTGGTCTAAAACTCAAATTGGACAAGAATATGCCTATGGAGGACGAAAATGACCTAAAATGTTAATCCAATGACACAAATGAACGTATTGGATGCACAAGATTGGTTAAAAACCCTAATTGGACAAGAATAAGCCTAGGGAGGACGAAAATGACCTAAATGTTAATCCAATGACACAACTCAACTTATTGGATGCACAAGATTGGTTAAAAACCCTAATTGGACAAGAATAAGCCTAGGGAGGACGAAAATGACCTAATTGATAATCCAATGACACAAACACACCTATTGGATGCACAAGTTTGGTTAAAAACCCTAATTGGACAAGAATATGCCTAGGGAGGACGAAAATGACGTAATTGATCATCCAATGACACAAACACACCTATTGGATGCACAAGATTGGTTAAAAACCCTAATTGGACAAGAATATGCCTAGGGAGGACAAAAATGACCTAAATATTAATTCAATGACATAAACAAACTTGTTGGATGCACAAGATTGGTTAAAAACCCTAATTGGACAAGAATAAGCCTAGGGAGGATGAAAATGACCTAATTGATCATCTAATGACACAAACACACCTATTGGATGCACAAGATTGGTTAAAAACCCTAATTGGACAAGAATAAGCCTAGGGAGGACGAAAATGACCTAATTGATCATCCAATGACACAAACACACCTATTGGATGCACAAGATTGGTTAAAAACCCTAGTTGGACAAGAATATGCCTAGGGAGGACGAAAATGACCTAATTGATCATCCAATGACACAAATGAACTTATTGGATGCACAAGATTAGTTAAAAACCCTAATTGGACAAGAATAAGCCTAGGGAGGACGAAAATGACCTAATTTATCATCTATTGCCACGAACACACCTATCGGAAGCACAAGATTGGTTAAAAACTCTAATTGGACAAGAATATGCATAGGGAGGACGAAAATGACCTAAATGTTAATCCAATAACACAAATGAACTTATTGGATGCACAAGATTGGTTAAAAACCCTAATTGGACAAGAATAAGCCTAGGGAGGACGAAAATGACCTAAATGTTAATCCAATGACACAACTCAACTTATTGGATGCACAAGATTGGTTAAAAACCCTAATTGGGCAAGAAGAATCCTAGGGAGGACGAAAATGACCTAATTGATCATCCAATGACACAAACACACCTATTCGATGCACAAGATTGGTTAAAAACCCTAATTGGACAAGAATAAGCCTAGGGAGGATGAAAATGACCTAAATGTTAATCCAATGACACAACTCAACTTATTGGATGCACAAGATTGGTTAAAAACCCTAATTGGACAAGAATAAGCCTAGGGAGGACGAAAATAACTTAATTGATCACCCAATGACACAAACACACCTATTGGATGCACAAGATTCGTTAAAAACCCTAATTGGACAAGAATATGCCTAGGGAAGACGAAAATGACCTAATTGATCATCCAATGACACAAACACACCTATTGGATGCACAAGATTGGTTAAAAACCCTAATTGGACAAGAATATGCCTAGGGAGGACGAAAATGACCTAAATATTAATTCAATGACACAAACAAACTTATCGGATGACCAAGATTGGTTAAATACCCTAATTGGACAAGAATAAGCCTAGGGAGGACGAAAATGACCTAATTGATCATCCAATGACACAAACACACATATAGGATGCACAAGATTGGTTAAAAACCCTAATTGGACAAGAATAAGCCTAGGGAGGACGAAAATGACCTAATTGATCATCCAATGACACAAACACACCTATTGGATGCACAAGATTGGTTAAAAACCCTAATTGGACAAGAATAAGCCTAGGGAGGACGAAAATGACCTAATTGATCATCCATTGCCACAAACACACCTATTGGATGCACAAGATTGGTTAAAAACCCTAATTGGACAAGAATAAGCCTAGGGAGGACGAAAATAACCTAATTGATCATCCAATGATACAAACACACCTATTGGATGCACAAGATTAGTTAAAAACCCTAATTGGACAAGAATATGCCTAGGGAGGACGAAAATGACCTAAATGTTAATCCAATAACACAAATGAACTTATTGGATGCACAAGATTGGTTAAAAACCCTAATTGGACAAGAATAAGCCTAGGGAGGATGAAAATGACCTAAATGTTAATCCAATGACACAACTCTACTTATTGGATGCACAAGATTGGTTAAAAACCCTAATTGGACAAGAATAAGCCTATGGTGGACGAAAATGACCTAATTGATCATCCAATGAGACAAACACACCTATTGGATGCACAAGATTGGTTAAAAACCCTAATTGGACAAGAATAAGCCTATGGAGGACGAATATGACCTAAATGTTAATCCAATGACACAACTCAACTTATTGGATGCACAAGATTGGTTAAAAACCCTAATTGGACAAGAATAGGCCTAGGGAGGACGAAAATGACCTAATTGATCATCAAATGACACAAACACACCTATTGGATGCACAAGATTGGTTAAAAACCTTAATTGGACAAGAATAAGCCTAGGGAAGACGAAAATGACCTAAATATTAATTCAATGACACAAACAAACTTATCGGATGCACATGATTGGTTAAAAACCCTAATTGGACAAGAATAAGCCTAGGGAGGACGAAAATGACCTAATTGATCATCCAATGACACAAACACACCTATTAGATGCACAAGATTGGATAAAAACCCTAATTGGACAAGAATAAGCCTAGGGAGGACGAAAATGACCTAATTGATCATCCAATGACACAAACACACCTATTGGATGCACAAGATTGGTTAAAAACCCTAATTGGATAAGAATATGCCTAGGGAGGACGAAAATGACCTAAATATTAATTCAATGACACAACTCAAGTTATTGGATGCACAAGATTGGTTAAAAACCCTAATTGGACAAGAATATGCCTAGGGAGGACGAAAATGACCTAATTGATCATCCAATGACACAAACACACCTATTGGATGCACAAGATTGGTTAAAAACCCTAATTGGACAAGAATAAGCCTAGGGAGGACGAAAATGACCTAATTGATCATCCAATGACACAAACACACCTATTGGATGCACAAGATAGGTTAAAAACCTAATTGGACAAGAATAAGCCTAGGGAGGACGAAAATGACCTAATTGATCATCCAATGACACAAACACACCTATTGGATGCACAAGATTGGTTAAAAACCCTAATTGGACAAGAATAAGCCTAGGGAGGACGAAAATGACCTAATTGATCATCCAATGACACAAACACACCTATTGGATGCAAAAGATTGGTTAAAAACCCTAATTGGACAAGATGATGCCTACGGAGGACGAAAATGAACTAAATATTAATTCAATGACACAAACAAACTTATTGGATGCACAAGATTGGTTAAAAACACTAATTGGACAAGAATAAGCCTAGGGAGGACGAAAATGAGCTAATTGATCATCCAATGACACAAACACACCTATTGGATGCACAAGATTGGTTAAAAACCCTAATTGGACAAGAATAAGCCTAGGGAGGACGAAAATGACCTAATTGATCATCCAATGACACAAACACACCTATTGGATGCACAAGATTGGTTAAAAACCCTAATTGGACAAGAATAAGCCTAGGGAGGACGAAAATGACCTAATTGATCATCCAATGACACAAACACACCTATTGGATGCACAAGATTGGTTAAAAACCCTAATTGGACAAGAATAAGCATAGAAAGGACGAAAATGACCTAATTGATCATCCAATGACACAAACACACCTATTGGATGGACAAGATTGGTTAAAAACCCTAATTGGACAAGAATATGCCTAGGGAGAACGAAAATGACCTAAATGTTAATCCAATGACACAAATGAACTTATTGGATGCACAAGATTTGTTAAAAACCCTAATTGGTCAAGAATAAGCCTAGGGAGGACGAAAATGACCTAAATGCTAATCCAATGACACAACTCAACTTATTGGATGCACAAGATTGGTTAAAAACCCTAATTGGTCAAGAATAAGCCTAGGAGGACGAAAATGACCAAATTGATCATCCATTGCCACAAACACACCTATTGGATGCACAAGATTGGTTAAAAACCCTAATTGGACAAGAATAAGCCTAGGGAGGACGAAAATGACCTAATTGATCATCCATTGCCACAAACACACCTATTGGATGCACAAGATTGGTTAAAAACCCTAATTGGACAAGAATATGCCTAGGGAGGACGAAAATGACCTAATTGATCATCCAACGACACAAACACACCTATTGGATGCACCAGATCGGTTAAAAACGCTAATTGGACAAGAATAAGCCTAGGGAGGACGAAAATGACCTAATTGATCATCCAATGACACAAACACACCTATTGGATGCACAAGATTGGTTAAAAACCCTAATTGGACAAGAATATGCCTAGGGAGGACGAAAATGACCTAATTGATCATCCAATGACACAAATGAACTTATTGGATGCACAAGATTAGTTAAAAACCCTAATTGGACAAGAATAAGCTTTGGGAGGACGAAAATTACCTAATTGATCATCCAATGACACAAACACACCTATTGGATGCACAAGATTGGTCTAAAACTCTAAATGAGCAAGAATATGCCTAGGGAGGACGAAAATGACCAAAATGTTAATCCAATGACACAAATGAACGTATTGGATGCACAAGATTGGTTAAAAACCCTAATTGGACAAGAATAAGCCTAGGGAGGACGAAAATGACCTAATTGATCATCCAATGACACAAACACACCTATTGGATGCACAAGATTGGTTAAAAACCCTAATTGGACAAGAATATGCCTAGGGAGGACGAAAATGACCTAATTGATCATCCAATGACACAAACACACCTATTGGATGCAGAAGATTGGTTAAAAACCCTAATTGGACAATAATATGCGTAGGGAGGACGAAAATGACCTAAATATTAATTCAATGACACAAACAAACTTATTGGATTCACAAGATTGGTTAAAAACCCTAATTGGGCAAGAATAGGCCTAGGGAGGACGAAAATGACCTAATTGATCATCCAATGACACAAACACACCTATTGGATGCACAAGATTGGTTAAAAACCCTAATTGGACAAGAATAAGCCTAGGGAGGACGAAAATGACCTAATTGATCATCCAATGACACAAACACACCTATTGGATGCACAAGATTGGTTAAAAACCCTAATTGGACAAGAATATGCCTAGGGAGGACGAAAATGACCTAATTGATCATCCAAAGACACAAACACACCTATTAGATGCACAAGATTGGGTAAAAACCCTAATAGGACAAGAATATGCCTAGGGAGGACGAAAATGACCTAGTTGATCATCCAATGACACAAACACACCTATTGGATGCACAAGATTGGTTAAAAACCCTAATTGGACAAGAATAAGCCTAGGGAGGACGAAAATGACCTAATTGATCATCCAATGACACAAACACACCTATTGGATGCACAAGATTGGTTAAAAACCCTAGTTGGACAAGAACATGCCTAGGGAGGAGGAAAATGACGTAATTGATCATCCAATGACACTAATGAACTTATTTGATGCACAAGATTGGTTAAAAACCCATATTGGACAAGAATAAACCTAGGGAGGACGAAAATGACCTAATTGATCATCCAATGACACAAACACACCTATTGGATGCACAAGATTGGTTAAAAACCCTAATTGGACAAGAATAAGCCTAGGGAGGACGAAAATGACCTAATTGATCATCCAATGACACAAACACACCTATTGGATGCACAAGATTGGTTAAAAACCCTAATTGGACAAGAATAAGCCTAGGGAGGACGAAAATGACCTAATTGATCATCCAATGACACAAACACATCTATTGGAAGCACAAGATTGGTTAGAAACCCTAGTTGGACAAGAATATGCCTAGGGAGGACGAAAATGACCTAATTGATCATCCAATGACACAAATGAACTTATTGGATGCACAAGATTGCTTAAAAACCCTAATTGGACAAAAATAAGCATAGAAAGGACGAAAATGACCTAATTGATCATCCAATGACACAAACACACCTATTGGATGCACAAGATTGGTTAAAAACCCTAATTGGACAAGAATAAGCCTAGGGAGGACGAAAATGACCTAATTGATCATCCAATGACACAAACACACCTATTGGATGCACAAGATTGGTTAAAAACCCTAATTGGACAAGAATAAGCCTAGGGAGGACGAAAATGACCTAATTGATCATCCAATGACACAAACACACCTATTGGATGCACAAGATTGGTTAAAAACCCTAATTGGATAAGAATAAGCCTAGGGAGAACGAAAATGACCTAAATGTTAATCCTATGACACAACGCAACTTATTGGATGCACAAGATTGGTTAAAAACCCTAATTGGACAAGAATAAGCCTAGGGAGGACGAAAATGACCTAATTGATCATCCAATGACACAAACACACCTATTGGATGCACAAGATTGGTTAAAAACCCTAATTGGACAAGAATATGCCTAGGGAGGACGAAAATGACCTAATAAATCATCAAATGACACAAATGAACTTATTGAATGCACAAGATTAGTTAAAAACCCTAATTGGACAAGAATAAGCCTAGGGAGGACGAAAATGACCTAAATGTTAATCCAATGACACAACTCAACTTATTGGATGCACAAGATTGGTTAAAAACCCTAATTGGACAAGAATAAGCCTAGCGAGGACGAAAATGACCTAATTGA
This sequence comes from Cicer pinnatifidum, assembly GCA_037974775.1. Classification (NCBI taxonomy): domain Eukaryota; kingdom Viridiplantae; phylum Streptophyta; class Magnoliopsida; order Fabales; family Fabaceae; genus Cicer; species Cicer pinnatifidum. Next base: position 41,217 of record JBBPBR010001394.1, on the reverse strand, counting down.
TCATCCAATGACACAAACACACCTATTGGATGCACAAGATTCGTTAAAAACCCTAATTAGACAAGAATATGCCTTCGGAGGACGAAAATGACCTAATTGATCATCCAATGACACAAACACACCTATTGGATGCACAAGATTGGTTAAAAACCCTAATTGGACAAGAATAAGCCTAGGGAGGACGAAAATGACCTAATTGATCATCCAATGACACAAACACACCTATTGGATGCACAAGATTGGTTAAAAACCCTAATTGGAGAACAATATGCCAGAATATTCCTAGGGAGGACGTAAATGACCTAATTGATCATTCAATGACACAAACAAACTTATTGGATGCACAAGATTGGTTAAAAACCCTAATTGGACAAGAATATGCCTAGGGAGGACGAAAATGACCTAAATATTAATTCAATGAAACAAACAAACTTATTGGATGCTCAAGATTGGTTAAAAATCCTAATTGGACAAGAATAAGCCTAGGGAGGACAAAAATGACCTAATTGATCATCCAATGACACAAACACACCTATTGGATGCACAAGATTGGTTAAAAACCCTAATTGGACAAGAATAAGCCTAGGGAGGACGAAAATGACCTAATTCATCATCCAATGACACAACCACACCTATTGGATGCACAAGATTGGTTAAAAACCCTAATTGGACAAGAATATACCTAGGGAGGACGAAAATGATCTAATTGATCATCCAATGACACAAACACACCTTGTGGATGCACAAGATTGGTTAAAAACCATAATTGGACAAGAATAAGCCTAGGGAGGACGAAAATGACCTAATTGATCATCCAATGACACAAACACACCTATTGGATGCACAAGATTGGTTAAAAACCCTAATTGGACAAGAATATGCCTAGGGAGGACGAAAATGACCTAAATATTAATTCAATGACACAAACAAACTTATTGGATGCACAAGATTGGTTAAAAACCCTAATTGGACAAAAATAAGCCTAGGGAGGACGAAAATGACCTAATTGATAATCCAATGACACAAACAAACTTATTGGATGCACAAGATTGGTTAAAAACCCTAATTGGACAAGAATAAACCAAGGGAGGACAAAAATGACCTAAATGTTAATCCAATGACACTACTCAACTTATTGGAAGCACAAGATTGGTTAAAAACCCTAATTGGACAAGAATAAGCCTAGGGAGGACGAAAATGACCTAATTGATCATCCAATGACACAAACACACCTATTGGATGCACAAGATTGGTTAAAAACCCTAATTGGACAAGAATAAGCCTAGGGAGGACGAAAATGACCTAATTGATCATCCAATGACACAAACACACCTATTGGATGCACAAGATTGGTTAAAAACCCTAATTGGACAAGAATATGCCTAGGGAGGACGAAAATGACCTAAATGTTAATCCAATGACACAAATGAACTTATTGGATGCACAAGATTGGTTAAAAACCCTAATTGGACAAGAATAAGCCTGGGAAGGACGAAAATAACCTAATTGATCATCCAATGACACAAACACACCTATTGGATGCACAAGATTGGTTAAAAACCCTAATTGGACAAGAATAAGCCTAGGGAGGACGAAAATGACCTAATTGATCATCCAATGACACAAACACACCTATTGGATGCACAAGATTGGTTAAAAACCCTAATTGGACAAGAATAAGCCTAGGGAGGACGAAAATGACCTAATTGATCATCCAATGACACAAACACACCTATTGGATGCACAAGATTGGTTAAAAACCCTAATTAGACAAGAATAAGCCTAGGGAGGACGAAAATGGCCTAATTGATCATCCAATGACACAAACACACCTATTGGATGCACAAGATTGGTTAAAAACCCTAATTGGACAAGAATAAGCCTAGGGAGGACGAAAATAACCTAATTGATCATCCAATGACACAAACACACCTATTGGATGCACAAGATTGGTTTAAAACCCTAGATGGACAAGAATATGCCTAAGGAGGACGAAAAGGACCTAATTGATCATCCAATGACACAAATGAACTTATTGCATGCACAAGATTGGTTAAAAACCCTAATTGGCCAATAATAAGCCTAGGGAGGACGAAAATGACCTAATTGATCATCCAATGACACAAACACACCTATTGGATGCACAAGATTGGTTAAAAACCCTAATTGGACAAGAATAAGCCTAGGGAGGACGAAAATGACCTAATTGATCATCCAATGACACAAACACACCTATTGGATGCACAAGATTGGTTAAAAACCCTAATTGGACAAGAATATGCCTAGGGAGGACGAAAATGACCTAAATATTAATTCAATTAAACAAACAAACTTATTGGATGCACAAGATTGGTTAAAAACCCTAATTGGACAAGAATAAGCCTAGGGAGGACGAAAATGACCTAATTGATCATCAAATGACACAAACACACCTATTGGATGCACAAGATTGGTTAAAAACCCTAATTGGACAAGAATATGCCTAGGGAGGACGAAAATGAACTAAATATTAATTCAATGACACAAACAAAGTTATTGGGAGCACAAGATTGGTTAAAAACCCTAATTGGACAAGAATATGCCTATGGAGCACGAAAATGACCTAATTGATCATCCAATGACACAAACACACCTATTGGATGCACAAGATTGGTTCAAAACCCTAATTGGACAAGAAGAAGCCTAGGGAGGACGAAAATGACCTAATTGATCATCCAATGACACAAACACACCTATTGGATGCACAAGATTGGTTAAAAACCCTAATTGGACAAGAATAAGCCTAGGGAGGACGAAAATGACCTAATTGATCATCCAATGACACAAACACACCTATTGGATACACAAGATTGGTTAAAAACCCTAATTGGACAAGAATATGCCTAGGGAGGACGAAAATGACCTAAATGTTATTCCAATTGCAAAACTCAACTTATTAGATGCACAAGATTGGTTAAAAACCCTAATTGGACAAGAATAAGCCTAGGGAGGACGAAAATAACCTAATTGATCATCCAATGACACAAACACACCTATTGGATGCACAAGATTGGTTAAAAACCCTAATTGGACAAGAATAAGCCTAGGGAGGACGAAAATGACCTAATTGATCATCCAATGACACAAACACACCTATTGGATGCACAAGATTGGTTAAAAACCCTAATTGGACAAGAATAAGCCTAGGGAGGACGAAAATGACCTAATTGATCATCCATTGCCACAAACACACCTATTGGATGCACAAGATTGGTTAAAAACCCTAATTGGACAACAATATGCCTAGGGAGGACGAAAATGACCTAATTGGTCATCCAATGACACAAACACACCTATTGGATGCATAAGATTGGTTAAAAACCCTAATTGGACAAGAATAAGCCTAGGGAGGACGAAAATAACTTAATTGATCATCCAATGACACAAACACACCTATTGGATGCACAAGATTAGTTAAAATCCCTAATTGGACAAGAGTATGCCTAGGGAGGACGAAAATGACCTAAATGTTAATCCAATAACACAAATGAACTTATTGGATGCACAAGATTGGTTAAAAACCCTAATTGGACAAGAATAAGCCTAGGGAGGACGAAAATGACCTAAATGTCAATCCAATGACACAACTCTACTTATTGGATGCACAAGATTGGTTAAAAACCCTAATTGGACAAGAATAAGCCTATGGTGGACGAAAATGACCTAATTGATCATCCAATGACACAAACACACCTATTGGATGCACAAGATTGGTTAAAAACCCTAATTGGACAAGAATAAGCCTAGGGAGGACGAATATGACCTAATTGATCACCCAATGACACAAACACACCTATTAGATGCACAAGATTGGTTAAAAACCCTAATTGGACAAGAATAAGCCTAGGGAGGACGAAAATGACCTAATTGATCATCCAATGACACAAACACACCTATTGGATGCACAAGATTGGTTAAAAACCCTAATTGGACAAGAATATGCCTAGGGAGGACGAAAATGACCTAAATATTAATTCAATGACACAAACAAAGTTATTGGATGCACAAGATTGATTAAAAACCCTAATTTGACAAGAATAAGTCTAGGTAGGACGAAAATGACCTAATTGATCATCCAATGACACAAACACACCTATTGGATGCACAAGATTGGTTAAAAACCCTAATTGGACATGAATAAGCCTAGGGACGACGAAAACGACCTAATTGATCATCCATTGACACAAACACACCTATTGGATGAACAAGATTGGTTAAAAACCCTAATTGGACAAGAATAAGCCTAGGGAGGACGAAAATGACCTAATTGATCATCCAATGACACAAACACACCTATTGGATGCACAAGATTGGTTAAAAACCCTAATTGGACAAGAATATGCCTAGGGAGGACGAAAATGACCTAAATATTAATTCAATGACACAAACAAAGTTATTGGATGCACAAGATTGGTTAAAAACCCTAATTGGACAAGAATAAGCCTAGGGAGGACGAAAATGACCTAATTGATCATCCAATGACACAAACACACCTATTGGATGCACAAGATTGGTTAAAAACCCTAATTGGACAAGAATATGCCTAGGGAGGACGAAAATGACCTAAATATTAATTCAATGACACAAACAAAGTTATTGGATGCACAAGATTGGTGAAAAACCCTAATTGGACAAGAATAAGCCTAGGGGGAACGAAAATGACCTAATTGATCATCCAATGACACAAACACACCTATTGGATGCACAAGATTGGTTAAAAACCCTAATTGGACAAGAATATGCCTAGGGAGGACGAAAATGACCTAAATATTAATTCAATGACACAAACAAAGTTATTGGATGCACAAGATTGGTTAAAAACCCTAATTGGACAAGAATAAGCCTAGGGAGGACGAAAATGACCTAATTGATCATCCAATGACACAAACACACCTATTGGATGCACAAGATTGGTTAAAAACCCTAATTGGACAAGAATATGCCTAATGAGGACGAAAATGACCTAAATATTAATTCAACGACACAAACAAAGTTATTGGATGCACAAGATTGGTTAAAAACCCTAATTGGACAAGAATAAGCCTAGGGAGGACGAAAATGACCTAATTGATCATCCAATGACACAAACACACCTATTGGATGCACAAGATTGGTTAAAAACCCTAATTGGACAAGAATAAGCCTAGGGAGGACAACAATGACCTAATTGATCATCCAATGACACAAACACACCTATTGGATGCACAAGAATGGTTAAAAACCCTAATTGGACAAGAATAAGCCTAGGGAGGACGAAAATGACCTAATTGATCATCCAATGACACAAACACACCTATTGGATGCACAAGATTGGTTAAAAACCCTAATTGGACAAGAATAAGCCTAGGGAGGACGAAAATGACCTAATTGATCATCCAATGACACAAACACACCTATTGGATGCACAAGATTGGTTAAAAACCCTAATTGGACAAGAATATGCCTAGGGAGGACGAAAATGACCTAAATGTTAATCCAATGACACAACTCAACTTATTGGATGCACAAGATTGGTTAAAAACTCTAATTGGACAAGAATATGCCTAGGGAGGACGAAAATGACATTAATATTAATTCAATGACACAAACAAAGTTATTGGATGCACAAGATTGGTTAAAAACCCTAATTGGACAAGAATAAGCCTAGGGAGGACGAAAATGACCTAATTGATCATCCAATGACACAAACACACCTATTGGATGCACAAGATTGGTTAAAAACCCTAATTGGACAAGAAAAAGCCTAGGGAGGACGAAAATGACCTAATTGATCATCCAATGACACAAACACACCTATTGGATGCACAAGATTGGTTTAAAACCCTAGTTGGACAAGAATATGCCTAGGGAGGACGAAAATGACCTAATTGATCATCCAATGACACAAATGAACTTATTGGATGCACAAGATTGGTTAAAAACCCTAATTGGACAAGAATAAGCCTAGGGAGGACGAAAATGACCTAATTGATCATCCAATGACACAAATGAACTTATTGCATGCACAAGATTGGTTAAAAACCCTAATAGGACAAGAATAAGCCTAGGGAGGACCAAAATGACCTAATTGATTATCCAATGACACAAACACACCTATTGGATGCACAAGATTGGTTAAAAACCCTAATTGGACAAGAATAAGCCTAGGGAGGACGAAAATGACCTAATTGATCATCCAATGACACAAACACACCTATTGGATGCACAAGATTGGTTAAAAACCCTAATTGGACAAGAATAAGCCTAGGGAGGACGAAAATGACCTAATTGATCATCCAATGACACAAACACACCTATTGGATGCACAAGATTGGTTAAAAACCCAAATTGGACAAGAATAAGCCTAGTGAGGACGAGAATGACCTAATTGATCATCCAATGACACAAACACACCTATTGGAAGCACAAGATTGGTTAAAAACCCTAATTGGAGAAGAATATGCCTAGGGAGGACGAAAATGACCTAAATATTAATCCAATGACACAAATGAACTTATTGGATGCACAAGATTGGTTAAAAACCCTAATTGGGCAAGAATAAGCCTAGGGAGGACAAAAATGACCTAATTGATCATCCAATGACACAAACACACCTATTGGATGCACAAGATTGGTTAAAAACCCTAATTGGACAAGAATAAGCCTAGGGAGGACGAAAATGACCTAATTGATCATCCAATGACACAAACACACCTATTGGATGCACAAGATTGGTTAAAAACCCTAATTGGACAAGAATATGCCTAGGGAGGACGAAAATGACCTAATTGATCATCCAATGACACAAATGAACTTATTGGATGCACAAGATTAGTTAAAAACCCTTATTGGAAAAGAATTAGCCTAGGGAGGACGGAAATAACCTAATTGATCATCCAATGACACAAACACACCTATTAGATGCACAAGATTGGTCTAAAACTCTAATTGGACAAGAATATGCCTAGGGAAGACGAAAATGACCTAAATGTTAATCCAATGACACAAATGAACTTATTGGATGCACAAGATTGGTTAAAACCCTAATTGGACAAGAATAAGCCTAGGGAGGACGAAAATGACCTAAATGTTAATCCAATGACACAACTCAACTTATTGGATGCACAAGATTGGTTAAAAACCCTAATTGGGCAAGAATAAGCCTAGGGAGGACGAAAATGACCTAATTGATCATCCAATGACACAAACACACCTATTGGATGCACAAGATTGGTTAAAAACCCTAATTGGACAAGAATAAGCCTAGGGAGGACGAAAATAACCAAATTGATCATCCATTGCCACAAACACACCTATTGGATGCACAAGATTGGTTAAAAACCCTAATTGGACAAGAATATGCCTAGGGAGGACGAAAATGACCTAAATGTAAATCCAATGACACAAATGAACTTATTGGATGCACAAGATTGGTTAAATACCCTAATTGGACAAGAATAAGCCTAGGTAGCACGAAAATGACCTAAATGCTAATCCAATGACAAAACTCAACTTATTGGATGCACAAGATTGGTTAAAAACCCTAATTGGGCAAGAATAAGCCTAGGGAGGACGAAAATGACCTAATTGATCATCCAATGACACAAACACACCTATTGGATGCACAAGATTGGTTAAAAACCCTAATTGGACAAGAATAAGCCTAGGGAGGACGAAAATGACCTAAATCTTAATCTAATGACAAAACTCAACTTATTGGATGCACAAGATTGGTTAAAAACCCTAATCGGACAAGAATAAGCCTAGGTAGGACGAAAATGACCTTATTGATCATCCAATGACACAAACACACCTATTGGATGCACAAGATTGGTTAAAAACCCTAATTGGACAAGAATAAGCCTAGGGAGGACGAAAATGACCTAATTGATCATCCAATGACACAAACACACCTATTGGATGCACAAGATTGGTTAAAAACCCTAATTGGACAAGAATAAGCCTAGGGAGGACGAAAATGACCTAATTGATCATCCAATGACACAAACACACCTATTGGATGCACAAGATTGGTTAAAAACCCTAAGTGGACAAGAATAAGCCTAGGGAGGACGAAAATGACTTAAATGTTAATCCAATGACAAAACTCAACTTATTGGATGCACAAGATTGGTTAAAAACCCTAATTGGACAAGAATAAGCCTAGGGAGGACGAAAATGACCTAATTGATCATCCAATGACACAAACACACCTATTGGATGCACAAGATTGGTTAAAAACCCTAATTGGACAAGAATAAGCCTAGGGAGGACGAAAATGACCTAATTGATCATCCAATGACACAAACACACCTATTGGATGCACAAGATTGGTTAAAAACCCTAATTGGACAAGAATAAGCCTAGGGAGGACGAAAATGACCTAATTGATCATCCATTGCCACAAACACACCTATTGGATGCACAAGATTTGTTAAAACCCCTAATTGGACAAGAATATGCCTAGGGAGGACGAAAATGACCTAATTGGTCATCCAATGACACAAACACACGTATTGGATGCATAAGATTGGTTAAAAACCCTAATTGGACAACAATAAGCCTAGGGAGGACGAAAATAACCTAATTGATCATCCAATGACACAAACACACCTATTGGATGCACAAGATTAGTTAAAAACCCTAATTGGACAAGAATATGCCTAGGGAGGACGAAAATGACCTAAATGTTAATCCGATAACACAAATGAACTTATTGGATGCACAAGATTGGTTAAAAACCCTAATTGGACAAGAATAAGCCTAGGGAGGACGAAAATGACCTAAATGTCAATCCAATGACACAACTCTACTTATTGGATGCACAAGATTGGTTAAAAACCCTAATTGGACAAGAATAAGCCTATGGTGGACGAAAATGACCTAATTGATCATCCAATGACACAAACACACCTATTGGATGCACAAGATTGGTTAAAAACCCTAATTGGACAAGAATAAGCCTATGGAGGACGAATATGACCTAAATGTTAATCCAATGACACAACTCAACTTATTGGATGCACAAGATTGGTTAAAAACCCTAATTGGACAAGAATAATCCTAGGGAGGACGAAAATGACCTAATTGATCATCCAATCACACAAACACACCTATTGGATGCACAAGATTGGTTAAAAACCCTAACTGGACAAGAATATGCCTAGGGAAGACGAAAATGACCTAAATATTAATTCAATGACACAAACAAACTTATCGGATGCACAAGATTGGTTAAAAACCCTAACTGGACAAGAATAAGCCTAGGGAGGACGAAAATGACCTAATTGATCATCCAATGACAAAAACACACCTATTAGATGCACAAGATTGGTTAAAAACCCTAATTGGACAAGAATAAGCCCAGGGAGGACGAAAATGACCTAATTGATCATCCAATGACACAAACACACCTATTGGATGCACAAGATTGGTTAAAAACCCTAATTGGACAAGAATATGCCTAGGGAGGACGAAAATGACCTAATTTATCATCCAATGACACAAACACACCTATTGGATGCACAAGATCGGTTAAAAACCCTAATTGGACAAGAATAAGCCTAGGGAGGACGAAAATGACCTAATTGATCATCCAATGACACAAACACACCTATTGGATGCACAAGATTGGTTAAAAACCCTAATTGGACAAGAATATGCCTAGGGAGGACGAAAATGACCTAATTGATCATCGAATGACACAAATGAACTTATTGGATGCACAAGATTAGTTAAAAACCCTAATTGGACAAGAAGAAGCCTAGGGAGGACGAAAATAACCTAATTGATCATCCAATGACACAAACACACCTATTGGATGCACAAGATTGGTCTAAAACTCTAATTGGACAAGAATATGCCTAAGGAGGACGAAAATGACCTAATTGATAATCCAATGACACAAATGAACGTATTGGATGCACAAGATTGGTTAAAAACCCTAATTGGACAAGAATAAGCCTAGGGAGGACGAAAATGACCTAAATGTTAATCCAATGACACAACTCAACTTATTGGAAGCACAAGATTGGTTAAAAACCCTAATTGGATAAGAATAACCCTAGGGAGGACGAAAATGACCTAATTGATCATCCAATGACACAAACACACCTATTGGATGCACAAGATTGGTTAAAAACCCTAATTGGACAAGAATATGCCTAGGGAGGACGAAAATGACCTAATTGATCATCCAATGACACAAACACACCTATTGGATGCACAAGATTGGTTAAAAACCCTAATTGGACAAGAATAAGCCTAGGGAGGACGAAAATGACCTAATTGATCATCCAATGACACAAACACACCTATTGGATGCACAAGATTGGTTAAAAACCCTAATTGGACAAGAATAAGCCTTCGAAGGACGAAAATGACCTAATTGATCATTCAATGACACAAACACACCTATTGGATGCACAAGATTGGTTAAAAACCCTAATTGGACAAGAATAAGCCTATGGAGGACGAAAATGAACTAATTGATCATCGAATGACACAAACACACCTATTGGATGCACAAGATTGGTTAAAAACCATAATTGGACAAGAATATGCCTAGGGAGGACGAAAATGACCTAATTCATCATCCAATGACACAAACACACCTATTGGATGCACAAGATTGGTTAAAAACCCTAATTGGACAAGAATAAGCCTAGGGAGGACGAAAATGACCTAATTGATCATCCAATGACACAAACACACCTATTGGATGCACAAGATTGGTTAAAAACCCTAATTGGACAAGAATAAGCCTAGGGAGGACGAAAATGACCTAATTGATCATCCAATGACACAAACACACCTATTGGATGCACAAGATTGGTTAAAAACCCTAATTGGACAAGAATAATCCTAGGGAGGACAAAAATGACCTAATTGATCATCCAATGACACAAATGAACTTATTGGATGCACAAGATTGGTTAAAAACCCTAGTTGTAGAAGAATATGCCTAGGGAGGACGAAAATGACCTAATTGATCTTCCAATGACACAAATGAACTTATTGGATGCACAAGATTTGTTAAAAACCCTAATTGGACAAGAATAAACCTAGGGAGGACGAAAATGACCTAATTGATCATCCAATGACACAAACACACCTATTGGATGCACAAGATTGGTTAAAAACCCTAATTGGACAAGAATAAGCCTAGGGAGGACGAAAATGACCTAAATGTTAATCCAATGACCCAACTCAACTTATTGGATGCACAAGATTGGTTAAAAACCCTAATTGGACAAGAATAAGCATAGGGAGGACGAAAATGACCTAATTGATCATCCAATGACACAAACACACCTATTGGATGCACAAGATTGGTTAAAAACCCTAATTGGACAAGAATAAGCCTAGGGAGGACGAAAATGACCTAATTGATCATCCAATGACACAAACACACCTATTGGATGCACAAGATTGGTTAAAAACCCTAATTTGACTAGAATAAGCCTAGGGAGGACGAAAATAACCTAATTAATCATCCAATGACACAAACACACCTATTGGATGCACAAGAATGGTTAAAAACCCTAATTGGACAAGAATATGCCTAGGGAGGACGAAAATGACCTAAATGTTAATCCAATGACACAAATGAACTTATTGGATGCACAAGATTGGTTAAAAACCCTAATTGGACAAGAATAAGCCTAGGGAGGACGAAAATGACCTAAATGTTAATCCAATGACACAACTCAACTTATTGGATGCACAAGATTGGTTAAAAACCCTAATTGGACAAGAATAAGCCTATGGAGGACGAAAATGACCTAATTGATTATCCAATGACACAAACATACCTATTGGATGCACAAGATTGGTTAAAAACCCTAATTGGACAAGAATAAGCCTAGGGAGGACGAAAATGACCTAATTGATCATCCAATGACACAAACACACCTATTGGATGCACAAGATTGGTTAAAAACCCTAATTGGACAAGAATATGCCTAGGGAGGACGAAAATGACCTAATTGATCATCCAATGACACAAACACACCTATTGGATGCAGAAGATTGGTTAAAAACCCTAATTGGACAATAATATGCGTAGGGAGGACGAAAATGACCTAAATATTAATTCAATGACACAAACAAACTTATTGGATTCACAAGATTGGTTAAAAACCCTAATTGGGCAAGAATAGGCCTAGGGAGGACGAAAATGACCTAATTGATCATCCAATGACACAAACACACCTATTGGATGCACAAGATTGGTTAAAAACCCTAATTGGACAAGAATAAGCCTAGGGAGGACGAAAATGACCTAATTGATCATCCAATGACACAAACACACCTATTGGATGCACAAGATTGGTTAAAAACCCTAATTGGACAAGAATATGCCTAGGGAGGACGAAAATGACCTAATTGATCATCCAATGACACAAATGAACTTATTGGATGCACAAGATTAGTTAAAAACCCTAATTGGACAAGAATAAGCTTTGGGAGGACGAAAATTACCTAATTGATCATCCAATGACACAAACACACCTATTGGATGCACAAGATTGGTCTAAAACTCTAAATGAGCAAGAATATGCCTAGGGAGGACGAAAATGACCAAAATGTTAATCCAATGACACAAATGAACGTATTGGATGCACAAGATTGGTTAAAAACCCTAATTGGACAAGAATAAGCCTAGGGAGGACGAAAATGACCTAATTGATCATCCAATGACACAAACACACCTATTGGATGCACAAGATTGGTTAAAAACCCTAATTGGACAAGAATATGCCTAGGGAGGACGAAAATGACCTAATTGATCATCCAATGACACAAATGAAATTATTGGATGCACAAGATTAGTTAAAAACCCTAATTGGACAAGAATAAGCCTAGGGAGGACGAAAATAACCTAATTGATCATCCAATGACACAAACACCCCTATAGGATGCACAAGATTGGTCTAAAACTCTAATTGGACAAGAATATGCATAGGGAGGACGAAAATGACCTAAATGTTAATCCAATGACACAAACGGACTTATTGGATGCACAAGATTGGTTAAAAACCCTAATTGGACAAGAATAAGCCTAGGGAGGACGAAAATGACCTAATTGATCATCCAATGACACAAACACACCTATTGGATGCACAAGATTGGTTAAAAACCCTAATTGGACAAGAATATGCCTAGGGAGGACGAAAATGACCTAAATGTTAATCCAATGACACAAACGGACTTATTGGATGCACAAGATTGGTTAAAAACCCTAATTGGACAAGAATATGCCTAGGGAGGACGAAAATGACCTAATTGATCATCCAATGACACAAACACACCTATTGGATGCACAAGATTGGTTAAAAACCCTAATTGGACAAGAATATGCCTAGGGAGGACGAAAATGACCTAAATATTAATTCAATGACACAAGCAAAGTTATTGGATGCCCAAGATTGGTTAAAAACCCTAATTTGACAAGAATAAGTCTAGGGAGGACAAAAATGACCTAATTGATCATCCAATGACACAAACACACCTATTGGATGCACAAGATTGGTTAAAAACCCTAATTGGACAAGAATAAGCCTAGGGAGGACGAAAATGACCTAATTGATCATCCAATGACACAAACACACCTATTGGATGCACAAGATTGGTTAAAAACCCTAATTGGACAAGAATAAGCCTAGGGAGGACGAAAATGACCTAATTGATCATCCAATGACACAAACACACCTATTGGATGCACAAGATTGGTTAAAAACCCTAATTGGACAAGAATAAGCCTAGGGAGAATGAAAATGACCTTAATGTTAATCCAATGACACAACTCAACTTATTGGATGCACAAGATTGGTTAAAAACCCTAATTGGACAAGAATAAGCCTAGGGAGGACGAAAATGACCTAATTGATCATCCAATGACACAAACACACCTATTGGATGCACAAGATTGGTTAAAAACCCTAATTGGACAAGAATAAGCCTAGGGAGGACGAAAATGACCTAATTGATCATCCAATGACACAAACACACCTATTGGATACACAAGATTGGTTAAAAACCCTAATTGGGCAAGAATATGCCTAGGGAGGACGTCGAAAATGACCTAAATGTTAATCGAATGACACAAATGAACTTATTGGACGCACAAGATTTGTTAAAAACCTTAATTGGAGAAGAATAAGCATAGGGAGGACGAAAATGACCTAAATGTTAATTCAATGAAACAACTCAACTTATGGGATGCACAAGATTGGTTAAAAACCCTAATTGGACAAGAATAAGCCTAGGGAGGACGAAAATGACCTAATTGATCATCCAATGACACAAACACACCTATTGGATGCACAAGATTGGTTAAAAACCCTAATTGGACAAGAATATGCCTAGGGAGGAGGAAAATGACCTAAATGTTAATCCAATGACACAAATGAACTTTTTGGATGCACAAGATTGGTTAAAAACCCTAATTGGACAAGAATAAGCCTAGGGAGGACGAAAATGACCTAATTGATCATCCAATGACACAAACACACCTATTGGATGCACAAGATTGGTTAAAAACCCTAATTGGACAAGAATATGCCTAGGGAGGACGAAAATGACCAAAATATTAATTTAATGACATAAACAAACTTATTGGATGCACAAGATTGGTTAAAAACCCTAATTGGACAAGAATAAGCCTAGGGAGGACGAAAATGACCTAATTGATCATCCAATGACACAAACACACCTATTGGATGCACAAGATTGGTTAAAAACCCTAATTGGACAAGAATATGCCTAGGGAGGACGAAAATGACCTAAATGTTAATCCAATGACACAAATAAACATATTGGATGCACAAGATTGGTTTAAAACCCTAATTGGACAAGAATAAGCCTTCGAAGAACGAAAATGACCTAATTGATCATTCAATGACACAAACACACCTATTGGATGCACAAGACTGGTTAAAAACCCTAATTATACAAGAATATGCCTAGGAAGGACGAAAATAACCTAATTGATCATCCAATGACACAAACACACCTATTGGATGCACAAGATTGGTTAAAAACCCTAATTGGACAAGAATAAGCCTAGGGAGGACGAAAATGACCTAATTGATCATCCAATGACACAAACACACCTATTGGATGCACAAGATTGGTTAAAAACCCTAATTGGACAAGAATAAGCCTAGGAAGGACGAAAATGACCTAATTGATCATCCAATGACACAAACACACCAATTGGATGCACAAGATTGGTTAAAAACCCTAATTGGACAAGAATAAGCGTAGGGAGGACGAAAATGACCTAATTGATCATCCAATGACACAAACACACCTATTGGATGCACAAGATTGGTTAAAAACCCTAATTGGACAAGAATAGGCCTAGGGAGAACAAAATGACCTAATTGATCATCCAATGACACAAACACACCTATTGGATGCACAAGATTGGTTAAAAACCCATTGGATGCACAATATTGGTCTAAAACTCTAATTGGACAAGAATATGCCTAGGGAGGACGAAAATGACCTAAATGTTAATCCAATGACACAAACACACCTATTGGATGCACAAGATTGGTTAAAAATCCTAATTGGACAAGAATAAGCCTAGGGAGGACGAAAATGACCTAATTGATCATCCAATGACACAAACACACCTATTGGATGCACAAGATTGGTTAAAAACCCTAATTGGACAAGAATATACCTATGGAGGACGAAAATGACCTAATTGATCATCCAATGACACAAACACACCTATTGGATGCACAAGATTGGTTAAAAACCCTAATTGGACAAGAATAAGCCTAGGGAGGACGAAAATGACCTAATTGATCATCCAATGACACAAACACACCTATTGGATGCACAAGATTGGTTAAAAACCCTAATTGGACAAGAATATTCCTAGGGAGGACGAAAATGACCTAATTGATCATTCAATGATACAAATGAACTCATTGGATGCACAAGATTGGTTAAAAACCCTAATTGGACAAGAATAAGCCTAGGGAGGACGAAAATGACCTAATTGATCATCCAATGACACAAACACACCTATTGGATGCACAAGATTGGTTAAAAACCCTAATTGGACAAGAACAAGCCTAGGGAGGACGAAAATGACCTAAATGTTAATCCAATGACACAAACACACCTATTGGATGCACAACATTGGTTAAAAACCCTAATTGGACTAGAATAAGCTTAGGGAGGACGAAAATGACCTAATTGATCATCCAATGTCACAAACACACCTATTGGAAGCACAAGATTGGTTAAAAACCCTAATTGGACAAGAATATGACTAGGAAGGACGAAAATGACCTAAATGTTAATCCAATGACAGAAATGAACTTATTGGATGCACAAGATTGGTTAAAAACCCTAATTGGACAAGAATAAGCCTAGGGAGGACGAAAATGACCTAATTGATCATCCAATGACACAAACACACCTATTGGATGCACAAGATTGGTTAAAAACCCTAATTGGACAAGAATATGCCTAGGGAGGAGGAAAATGACCTAAAAATTAATTCAATGACACAAACAAAGTTATTGGATGCACAAGATTGGTTAAAAACCCTAATTGGACAAGAATAAGCCTAGGGAGGACGAAAATGACCTAATTGATCATCCAATGACACAAACACACCTATTGGATGCACAAGATTGGTTAAAAACCCTAATTGGACAAGAATATGCCTAGGGAGGACGAAAATGACCCAAATATTAATTCAATGACACAAACAAAGTTATTGGATGCACAAGATTGGTTAAAAACCCTAATTGGACAAGAATAAGCCTAGGGAGGACGAAAATGACCTAATTGATCATCCAATGACACAAACACACCTATTGGATGCACAAGATTGGTTAAAAACCCTAATTGGACAAGATGATGCCTAGGGAGGACGAAAATGAACTAAATATTAATTCAATGACACAAACAAACTTATTGGATGCACAAGATTGGTTAAAAACCCTAATTGGACAAGAATAAGCCTAGGGAGGACGAAAATGAGCAAATTGATCATCCAATGACACAAACACACCTATTGGATGCACAAGATTGGTTAAAAACCCTAATTGGACAAGAATAAGCCTAGGGAGGACGAAAATGACCTAATTGATCATCCAATGACACAAACACACCTATTGGATGCACAAGATTGGTTAAAAACCCTAATTGGACAAGAATAAGCCTAGGGAGGACGAAAATGACCTAATTGATCATCCAATGACACAAACACACCTATTGGATGCACAAGATTGGTTAAAAACCCTAATTGGACAAGAATATGCCAAGGGAGGACGAAAATGACCTAATTGATCATCCAATGACACAGACACACCTATTGGATGCACAAGATCGGTTAAAAACCCTAATTGGACAAGAATAAGCCTAGGGAGGATGAAAATGACCTAATTGATCATCCAATGACACAAACACACCTATTGGATGCACAAGATTGGTGAAAAACCTTAATTGGACAAGAATATGCCTAGGGAGGACGAAAATGACCTAATTGATCATCCATTGCCACAAGCACACCTATTAAATGCACAAGATTGGTTAAAAACCCTAATTGGACAAGAATAAGCCTATTGAGGACGAAAATGACCTAAATGTTAATCCAATGACACAACTCAACTTATTGGATGCACAAGATTGGTTAAAAACCCTAATTGGACAAGAATAAGCCTAGGGAGGACGAAAATGACCTAATTGATCATCCAATGACACAAACACACCTATTGGATGCACAAGATTGGTTAAAAACCCTAATTGGACAAGGATAAGCCTAGGGAGGATCAAAGTGACCTAATTGATCATCCAATGAGATAAACACACCTATTGGATGCACAAGATTGGTTAAAAACCCTAATTGGACAAGAATATGCCTAGGGAGGACGAAAATGACCTAAATGTGAATCCAATGACACAAATGAACTTATTGGATGCACAAGATTGGTTAAAAACCTAATTCGACAAGAATAAGCCTAGGGAGAATCAAAATGACCTAAATGTTAATCCAATGACACAACTCAACTTATTGGATGCACAAGATTGGTTAAAAACCCTAATTGGACAAGAATAAGCCTAGGAAGGACGAAAATAACCTAATTGATCATCCAATGACACAAACACACCTATTGGATGCACAAGATTGGTTAAAAACCCTAATTGGACAAGAATATGCCTAGGGAGGACGAAAATGACCTAATTGATCATCCAATGACACAAACACACCTATTGAATGCACAAGATTGGTTAAAAACCCTAATTGGACAAGAATATGCCTAGGGAGGACGAAAATGACCTAAATATTAATTCAATGACACAAATAAACTTATTGGATGCACAAGATTGGTTAAAAACCCTAATTGGACAAGAATAAGCCTAGGGAGGACGAAAATGACCTAAATGTTAATCCAATGACACAAACACACCTATTGGATGCACAAGATTGGTTAAAAACCCTAATTGGACAAGAATAAGCCTAGGGAGGACGAAAATGACCTAATTGATTATCCAATGACACAAACACACCTATTGGATGCACAAGATTGGTTAAAGACCCTAATTGGACAAGAATAAGCCTAGGGAGGACGAAAATGACCTAAATGATAATCCAATGACACAACTCAACTTATTGGATGCACAAGATTGGTTAAAAACCCTAATTGGACAAGAATAAGCCTAGGGAGGACGAAAATGACCTAATTGATCATCCAATGACACAAACACACCTATTGGATGCACAAGATTGGTTAAAAACCCTAATTGGACAAGAATATGCCTAGGGAGGACGAAAATGACCTAATTGATCATGAAATGACACAAACACACCTATTGGATGCACAAGATTGGTTAAAAACCCTAATTGGACAAGAATAGGCCTAGGGAGGACGAAAATGACCTAAATATTAATTCAATGACACTAACAAACATATTGGACGCACAAGATTGGTTAAAAATCCTAATTGGACAAGAATAAGCCTAGGGAGGATAAAAATGACCTAATTGATCATCCAATGACACAAACACACCTATTGGAAGCACAAGATTGGTTAAAAATCCTAATTGGACAAGAATATGCCTAGGGAGGACGAAAATGACCTAAATGTTAATCCAATGACACAAATGAACTTATTGGATGCACAAGATTGGTTAAAAACCCTAATTGGACAAGAATAAGCCTAGGGAGGACGAAAATGACCTAATTGATCATCCAATGACAGAAACACACCGATTGGATTCACAAGATTGGTTAAAAACCCTAATTCGACAAGAATATGCCTAAGGAGGACGAAAATGACCTAAATATTAATTCAATGACACAAACAAAGTTATTGGATGCACAAGATTGGTTAAAAACCCTAATTGGACAAGAATAAGCCTTGGGATGATGAAAATGACCTAATTGATCATCCAATGACACAAACACACCTATTGGATGCACAAGATTGGTTAAAAACCCTAATTGGACAAGAATAAGCCTAGGGAGGACGAAAATGACCTAATTGATCATCCAATGACACAAACACACCTATTGGATGCACAAGATTGGTTAAAAACCCTAATTGGACAAGAATAAGCCTAGGGAGGACGAAAATGACCTAATTGATCATCCAATGACACAAACACACCTATTGGATGCACAAGATTGGTTAAAAACCCTAATTGGACAAGAATAAGCCTAGGGAGGACGAAAATGACCTAATTGATCATCTATTGCCACAAACACACCTATTGGATGCACAAGATTGGTTAAACACCTATTGGTTGCACAAGATTGGTTAAAAACCCCAATTGGACAAGAATAAGCCTAGGGAGGACGAAAATAACCTAATTGATCATCCAATGACACATACATACCTATTGGATGCACAAGATTGGTTAAAAACCCTAATTGGACAAGAATATGCCTAGGGAGGACGAAAATGACCTAAATGTTAATCCAATGACACAAATGAACTTATTGGATGCACAAGATTGGTTAGAAACCCTAATTGGACAAGAATTAGCCTAGGGAGGACGAAAATGACCTAAATGTTAATCCAAAGACACAACTCAACTTATTGGATGCACAAGATTGGTAAAAAACCCTAATTGGACAAGAATAAGCCTAGGGAGGACGAAAATGACCTAATTGATCATCCAATGACACAAACACACCTATTGGATGCACAAGATTGGTTAAAAACCCTAATTGGACAATAATATGCCTTGAGAGGACGAAAATGACCTAATTGATCATCCAATGATACAAACACACCTATTGGATGCACAAGATTGGTTAAAAACCCTAATTGGACAAGAATAAGCCTAGGGAGGACGAAAATGTCCTAATTGATCATCCAATGACACAAACACACCTATTAGATGCACAAGATTGGTTAAAAACCCTAATTGGACAAGAATATGCCTAGGGAGGACGTAAGTGACCTAATTGATCATCCAATGACACAAACACACCTATTGGATGCACAAGATTGGTTAAAAACCCTAATTGGACAAGAATATGCCTAGGGAGGACGAAAATGACCTAATTGATCATCCAATGACACAAACACACCTATTGGATGCACAAGATTGGTTAAAAACCCTAAATGGACAAGAATAAGCCTAGGGAGGACGAAAATGACCCAATTGATCATCCAATGACACAAACACACCTATTAGATGCACAAGATTGGTTAAAAGCCCTAATTGGACAAGAATATGCCTAGGGAGGAGGTAAATGACCTAATTGATCATCCAATGACACAAACACACTTATTGGATGCACAAGATTGGTTAAAAACCCTAATTGGACAAGAATAAGCCTAGGGAGGACGAAAATGACCTAATTGATCATCCAATGACACAAACACACCTATTGGATGCACAAGATTGGTTAAAAACCCTAATTGGACAAGAATAAGCCTAGGGAGGACAACAATGACCTAATTGATCATCCAATGACACAAACACACCTATTGGATGCACAAGAATGGTTAAAAACCCTAATTGGACAAGAATAAGCCTAGGGAGGACGAAAATGACCTAATTGATCATCCAATGACACAAACACACCTATTGGATGCACAAGATTGGTTAAAAACCCTAATTGGACAAGAATAAGCCTAGGGAGGACGAAAATGACCTAATTGATCATCCAATGACACAAACACACCTATTGGATGCACAAGATTGGTTAAAAACCCTAATTGGACAAGAATATGCCTAGGGAGGACGAAAATGACCTAAATGTTAATCCAATGACACAACTCAACCTATTGGATGCACAAGATTGGTTAAAAACCCTAATTGGACAAGAATATGCCTAGGGAGGACGAAAATGACCTAATTGATCATCCAATGACACAAACACACCTATTGGATGCACAAGATTGGTTAAAAACCCTAATTGGACAAGAATATGCCTAGGGAGGACGAAAATGACCTAATTGATCATCCAATGACACAAACACACCTATTGGATGCAGAAGATTGGTTAAAAACCCTAATTGGACAATAATATGCGTAGGGAGGACGAAAATGACCTAAATATTAATTCAATGACACAAACAAACTTATTGGATTCACAAGATTGGTTAAAAACCCTAATTGGGCAAGAATAGGCCTAGGGAGGACGAAAATGACCTAATTGATCATCCAATGACACAAACACACCTATTGGATGCACAAGATTGGTTAAAAACCCTAATTGGACAAGAATAAGCCTAGGGAGGACGAAAATGACCTAATTGATCATCCAATGACACAAACACACCTATTGGATGCACAAGATTGGTTAAAAACCCTAATTGGACAAGAATATGCCTAGGGAGGACGAAAATGACCTAATTGATCATCCAATGACACAAACACACCTATTGGATGCACAAGATTGGTTAAAAACCCTAATTGGAAAAGAATATGCCTAGGGAGGACGAATATGACCTTAATGTTAATCCAATAACACAAATGAACTTATTGGATGCACAAGATTGGTCAAAAACCCTAATTGGACAAGAATAAGCCTAGGGAGAACGAAAATGACCTAATTGATCATCCAATGACACAAATGGAAGCACAAGATTGGTTAAAAACCATAGTTGGACAACAACAGCATATGGAGGACGAAAATAACCTAAGTGATCATCCAATGACACTATTGAACTTATTGGATGCACAAGATTGGTTAAAAACCCTAATTGGACAAGAATAAGCCTAGGGGGGACGAAAATGACCTAATTGATATGCACAAGATTGGTTAAAAACCCTAATTGGACAAGAATAAGCCTAGGGAGGACAAAAATGACCTAATTGATCATCCAATGACACAAACACACCTATTGGATGCACAAGATTGGTTAAAAACGCTAATTGGACAAGAATATGCCTAGGGAGGACGAATATGACCTAAATGTTAATCCAATAACACAAATGAACTTATTGGATGCACAAGATTGGTTAAAAACCCTAATTAGACAAGAATAAGCCTAGGGAGAACGAAAATGACCTAATTGATCATCCAATGACACAAACACACCTATTGGATGCACAAGATTTATTAAAAACCCTAATTGGACAAGAATATGCCTAGGGAGGACGGATATGACCTAAATGTTAATCCAATGACACAAATGAACTTATTGGATGCACAAGATTGGTTAAAAACCCTAATTGGACAAGAATAAGCCTAGGGAGGACGAAAATGACCTAATTGATCATCCTATGACACAAACACACCTATTGGATGCACAAGATTGGTTAAAAACCCTAATTGGACAAGAATATGCCTAGGGAGGACCAAAATGACCTAAATATTAATTCAATGACACAAACAAAGTTATTGGATGCACAAGATTGGTTAAAAACCCTAATTGGACAAGAATAAGCCTAGGGAGGACGAAAATGACCTAATTGATCATCCAATGACACAAACACACCTATTGGATGCACAAGATTGGTTAAAAACCCTAATTGGACAAGAATAAGCCTAGGGAGGACAACAATGACCTAATTGATCATCCAATGACACAAACACACCTATTGGATGCACAAGAATGGTTAAAAACCCTAATTGGACAAGAATAAGCCTAGGGAGGACGAAAATGACCTAATTGATCATCCAATGACACAAACACACCTATTGGATGCACAAGATTGGTTAAAAACCCTAATTGGACAAGAATAAGCCTAGGGAGGACGAAAATGACCTAATTGATCATCCAATGACACAAACACACCTATTGGATGCACAAGATTGGTTAAAAACCCTAATTGGACAAGAATATGCCTAGGGAGGACGAAAATGACCTAAATGTTAATCCAATGACACAACTCAACCTATTGGATGCACAAGATTGGTTAAAAACCCTAATTGGACAAGAATAAGCCTAGGGAGGACGATAAATGACCTAATTGATCATCCAATGACACAAACACACCTATTGGATGCACAAGATTGGTTAAAAACCCTAATTGGACAAGAATAAGCCTAGGGAGGACGAAAATGACCTAATTGATCATCCAATGACACAAACACACCTATTGGATGCACAAGATTGGTTAAAAACCCTAATTGGACAAGAATAAGCCTAGGGAGGACGAAAATGACCTAATTGATCATCCAATGACACAAACACACCTATTGGATGCACAAGATTGGTTAAAAACCCTAATTGGACAAGAATAAGCCTAGGGAGGACGAAAATGACCTAATTGATCATCCAATGACACAAACACACCTATTGGATGCACAAGATTGGTTTAAAACCCTAGTTGATCAAGAATATGCCTAGGAAGGACGAAAATGACCTAATTGATCATCCAATGACACAAATGAACTTATTGGATGCACAAGATTGGTTAAAAACCCTAATTGGACAAGAATAAGCCTAGGGAGGACGAAAATGACCTAATTGATCATCCAATGACACAAACACACCTATTGGATGCACAAGATTGGTTAAAAACCCTAATTGGACAAGAATAAGCCTAGGGAGGACGAAAATGACCTAATTGATCATCCAATGACACAAACACACCTATTGGATGCACAAGATTGGTTAAAAACCCTAATTGGACAAGAATAAGCCTAGGGAGGACGAAAATGACCTAATTGATCATCCAATGACACAAACACACCTATTGGATGCACAAGATTGGTTAAAAACCATTGTTGGACAAGAATATGGCTAGGGAGGATGAAAATGACCTAATTGATCATCCAATGACACAAATGAACTTATTGGATGCACAAGATTGGTTAAAAACCCTAGTTGGACAAGAATATGCCTAGGGAGGACGAAAATGACCTAATTGATCATCCAATGACACAAACACACCTATTGGATGCACAAGATTGGTTAAAAACCCTAATTGGACAAGAATAAGCCTAGGGAGGACGAAAATGACCTAATTGATCATCCAATGACACTAATGAACTTAATGGATGCACAAGATTGGTTAAAAACCCTAATTGGACAAGAATAAGCCTAGGGAGGACGAAAATGACCTAATTGATCATCCAATGACACAAACACACCTATTGGATGCACAAGATTGGTTAAAAACCCTAACTAGACAAGAATAAGCCTAGGGAGGACGAAAATGACCTAATTGATCATCCAATGACACAAACACACCTATTGGATGCACAAGATTGGTTAAAAACCCTAATTGGACAAGAATAAGCCTAGGGAGAACGAAAATGACCTAATTGATCATCCAATGACACAAACACACCTATTGGATGCACAAGATTGGTTAAAAACCCTAGTTGGACAAGAACCTGCCTAGGGAGGACGAAAATGACCTAAGTGATCATCCAATGACACTAATGAACTTATTGGATGCACAAGATTGGTTAAAAACCCTAATTGGACAAGAATAAGCCTAGGGAGGACGAAAATGACCTAATTGATCATCCAAGGACACAAACACACCTATTGGATGCACAAGATTGGTTAAAAACACTAATTGGACAAGAATATGCCTAGGGAGGACGAAAATGACCTAATTGATCATCCAATGACACAAACACACTTATTGGATGCACAAGATTGGTTAAAAACCCTAATTGGACATGAATATGGCTAGGGAGGACGAATATGACCTAAATGTTAATCCAATAACACAAATGAACTTATTGGATGCACAAGATTGGTTAAAAACCCTAATTGGACAAGAATAAGCCTAGGGAGAACGAAAATGACCTAATTGATCATCCAATGACACAAACACACCTATTGGATGCACAAGATTTATTAAAAACCCTAATTGGACAAGAATATGCCTAGGGAGGACGGATATGACCTAAATGTTAATCCAATGACACAAATGAACTTATTGGATGCACAAGATTGGTTAAAAACCCTAATTGGACAAGAATAAGCCTAGGGAGGACGAAAATGACCTAATTGATCATCCTATGACACAAACACACCTATTGGATGCACAAGATTGGTTAAAAACCCTAATTGGACAAGAATATGCCTAGGGAGGACCAAAATGACCTAAATATTAATTCAATGACACAAACAAAGTTATTGGATGCACAAGATTGGTTAAAAACCCTAATTGGACAAGAATAAGCCTAGGGAGGACGAAAATGACCTAATTGATCATCCAATGACACAAACACACCTATTGGATGCACAAGATTGGTTAAAAACCCTAATTGGACAAGAATAAGCCTAGGGAGGACAACAATGACCTAATTGATCATCCAATGACACAAACACACCTATTGGATGCACAAGAATGGTTAAAAACCCTAATTGGACAAGAATAAGCCTAGGG
The DNA here is from genome assembly GCA_037974775.1 of Cicer pinnatifidum. Taxonomy (NCBI): domain Eukaryota; kingdom Viridiplantae; phylum Streptophyta; class Magnoliopsida; order Fabales; family Fabaceae; genus Cicer; species Cicer pinnatifidum. The sequence continues at coordinate 15,408 of JBBPBR010001394.1, read as the reverse complement.
AGGACGAAAATGACCTAATTGATCATCCAATGACACAAACACACCTATTGGATGCACAAGATTGGTTAAAAACCCTAATTGGACAAGAATAAGCCTAGGGAGGACGAAAATGACCTAATTGATCATCCAATGACACAAACACACCTATTGGATGCACAAGATTGGTTAAAAACCCTAATTGGACAAGAATATGCCTAGGGAGGACGAAAATGACCTAAATGTTAATCCAATGACACAACTCAACCTATTGGATGCACAAGATTGGTTAAAAACCCTAATTGGACAAGAATAAGCCTAGGGAGGACGATAAATGACCTAATTGATCATCCAATGACACAAACACACCTATTGGATGCACAAGATTGGTTAAAAACCCTAATTGGACAAGAATAAGCCTAGGGAGGACGAAAATGACCTAATTGATCATCCAATGACACAAACACACCTATTGGATGCACAAGATTGGTTAAAAACCCTAATTGGACAAGAATAAGCCTAGGGAAGACGTAAATGACCTAATTGATCATCCAATGACACAAACACACCTATTGGATGCACAAGATTGGTTAAAAACCCTAATTGGACAAGAATATGCCTAGGGAGGACGAAAATGACCTAAATATTAATTCAATGACACAAACAAACTTATCGGATGCACAAGATTGATTAAAAACCCTAATTGGACAAGAATAGGCCTACGGAGGGCGAAAATGACCTAATTGATCATCCAAAGAAACAAACACACCTATTGGATGCACAAGATTGGTTAAAAACCCTAATTGGACAAGAATAAGCCTAGGGAGGACGAAAATGACCTAATTGATCATCCAATGACACAAACACACCTATTGGATGCACAAGATTGGTTAAAAACCCTAATTGGACAAGAATAAGCCTAGGGAGGACGAAAATGACCTAATTGATCATCCAATGACACAAACACACCTATTGGATGCACAAGATTGGTTAAAAACCCTAATGGACTAGAATAAGCCTAGGGAGGACGAAAATGACCTAAATGCTAATCCAATGACACAAATCAACTTATTGGATGCACAAGATTGGTTAAAAACCCTAATTGGACAAGAATAAGCCTAGGGAGGACGAAAATGACCTAATTGATCATCCAATGACACAAACACACCTATTGGATGCACAAGATTCGTTAAAAACCCTAATTGGACAAGAATATGCCTAGGGAGGACGGATATGACCTAAATGTTAATCCAATGACACAAATGAACTTATTGGATGCACAAGATTGGTTAAAAACCCTAATTGGACAAGAATAAGCCTAGGGAGGACGAAAATGACCTAATTGATCATCCAATGACACAAACACACCTATTGGATGCACAAGATTGGTTAAAAACCCTAATTGGACAAGAATATGACTAGGGAGGACGAATATGACCTAAATGTTAATCCAATAACACAAATGAACTTATTGGATGCACAAGATTGGTTAAAAACCCTAATTGGACAAGAATAAGCCTACGGAGGACAAAAAATGACCTAATTGATCATCCTATGACACAAACACACCTATTGGATGCACAAGATTGGTTAAAAACCCTAGTTGGACAAGAACCTACCTAGGGAGGACGAAAATGACCTAAGTGATCATCCAATGACACAAACACACCTATTGGATGCACAAGATTGGTTAAAAACCCTAATTGGACAAGAATATGCCTAGGGAGGACGAAAATGACCTAATTGATCATCCAATGACACAAACACACCTATTGGATGCACAAGATTGGTTAAAAACCCAAATTGGACAAGAATATGACTAGGGAGGACGAATATGACCTAAATGTTAATCCAATAACACAAATGAACTTATTGGATGCACAAGATTGGTTAAAAACCCTAATTGGACAAGAATAAGCCTAGGGAGGACGAAAATGACCTAATTGATCATCCAATGACACAAACACACCTATTGGATGCACAAGATTGGTTAAAAACCCTAATTGGACTAGAATATGCCTAGGGAGAACGAAAATGACCTAATTGATCATCCAATGACACAAACACACCTATTGGATGCACAAGATTGGTTAAAAACCCTAATTGGACAAGAATATGCCTAGGGAGGACAAAAATGACCTAAATATGAATTCAATGACACAAACAAACTTATTGGATGCACAAGATTGGTTAAAAACCCTAATTGGACAAGAATAAGCCTAGGGAGGACGAAAATGTCCTAATTGATCATCCAATGACACAAACACACCTATTGGATGCACAAGATTGGTTAAAAACCCTAGTTGCACAAGAATATGCCTAGGGAGGACGAAAATGACCTAATTGATTATCCAATGGCACAAATGAACTTATTGGATGCACAAGATTGGTTAAAAACCCTAGTTGGACAAGAATATGCCTAGGGAGGTCGAAAATGACCTAATTGATCATGCAATGACACAAACACACTTATTGGATGCACAAGATTGGTTAAAAACCCTAATTGGACAAGAATAAGCCTAGGGAGGACGAAAATGACCTAATTGATCATCCAATGACACAAACACACCTATTGGATGCACAAGATTGGTTCAAAACCCTAGTTGGACAAGAGTATGCCTAGGGAGGACGAAAATGACCTAATTGATTATCCAATGACACAAACAAACTTATTGGATGCACAAGATTGGTTAAAAACCCTAATTGGACAAGAATAAGCCTAGGGAGGACGAAAATGACCTAATTGATCATCCAATGACACAAACACACCTATACGATGCACAAGATTGGTTAAAAACCCTAATTGGACAAGAATAAGCCTAGGGAGGACGAAAATGACCTAATTGATCATCCAATGACACAAACACACCTATTGGATGCACAAGATTGGTTAAAAACCCTAATTGGACAAGAATAAGCCTAGGGAGGACGAAAATGACCTAATTGATCATATAATGACACAAATACACCTATTGGATGCACAAGATTGGTTAAAAACCCTAGTTGGACAAGAATATGCCTAGGGAGGACAAAAATGACCTAATTGATCATCCAATGACACAAACAAACTTATTGGATGGACAAGATTGGTTAAAAACCCTAATTGGACAAGAATAAGCCTAGGGAGGACGAAAATGACCTAATTGATCATCCAATGACACAAACACACCTATTGGATGCACAAGATTGGTTAAAAACCCTAATTGGACAAGAATAAGCCTCGGGAGGCCGAAAATGACCTAATTGATCATCCAATGACACAAACACACCTATTGGATGCACAAGATTGGTTAAAAACCCTAATTGGACAAGAATAAGCCTAGGGAGGACGAAAATGACCTAATTGATCATCCAATGACACAAACACACCTATTGGATGCACAAGATTGGTTAAAAACCCTAATTGGACAAGAATATGCATAGGGAGGACGAAAATGACCTAACTGATCATCCAATAGCACAAACACACCTATTGGATGCACAAGATTGGTTAAAAACCCTAATTGGACAAGAATAAGCCTAGGGAGGACGAAAATGACCTAATTGATCATCCAATGACACAAACACACCTATTGGATGCACAAGATTGGTTAAAAACCCTAATTGGACAAGAATAAGCCTAGGGAGGACGAAAATGACCTAATTGATCATCCAATGACACAAACACTGGTTAAAAACCCTAATTGGACAAGAATAAGCCTAGGGAGGACGAAAATGACCTAATTGATCATCCAATGACACAAACACACCTATTGGATGCACAAGATTGGTTAAAAGCCCTAATGGGACAAGAATATGCCTAGGGAGGACGAAAGTGACCTAATTGATCATCCAATGACACAACTCAACTTATTGGATGCACAAGATTGGTTAAAAACCCTAATTGGACAAGAATAAGCCTAGGGAGGACGAAAATGACCTAATTGATCATCCAATGACACAAACACACCTATTGGATGCACAAGATTGGTTAAAAACCCTAATTGGACAAGAATATGCCTAGGGAGGACGAAAATCACCTAATTGATCATCCAATGACACTAATGAACTTATTGGATGCACAAGATTGGTTAAAAACCCTAATTGGACAAGAATAAGCCTAGGGAGGACGAAAATGACCTAATTGATCATCCAATGACACAAACACACCTATTGGATGCACAAGATGGGTTAAAAACCCTAATTGGACAAGAATATGCCTAGGGAGGACGAATATGACCTAAATCTTAATCCAATAACACAAATGAACTTATTGGATGCACAAGATTGGTTAAAAACCCTAATTGGACAAGAATAAGCCTAGGGGGAACGAAAATGACCTAATTGATCATCCAATGACACAAACACACCTATTGGATGCTCAAGATTGGTTAAAAACCCTAATTGGACAAGGATATGCCTAGGGAGGACGAAAATGACCTAAATATTAATTCAATGACACAAACAAAGTTATTGGGTGCACAAGATTGGTTAAAAACCCTAATTGGACAAGAATAAGCCTAGGGAGGACGGAAATGACCTAATTGATCATCCAATGACACAAACACACCTATTGGATGCACAAGATTGGTTAAAAACCCTACTTGGACAAGAACATGCCGAGGAAGGACGAAAATGACCTAAGTGATCATCCAATGACACTAATGAACTTATTGGATGGACAAGATTGGTTAAAAACCCTAATTGGACAAGAATAAGCCTAGGGAGGACGAAAATGACCTAATTGATCATCCAATGACACAAACACACCTATTGGATGCACAAGATTGGTTAAAAACCCTAATTGGACAAGAATATGCCTAGGGAGGACGAAAATGACCTAATTGATCATCCAATGACACAAACACACCTATTGGATGCTCAAGATTGGTTAAAAACCCTAATTGGACAAGGATATGCCTAGGGAGGACGAAAATGACCTAAATATTAATTCAATGACACAAACAAAGTTATTGGGTGCACAAGATTGGTTAAAAACCCTAATTGGACAAGAATAAGCCTAGGGAGGACGAAAATGACCTAATTGATTATCCAATGACACAAACACACCTATTGGATGCACAAGATTGGTTAAAAACCCTAATTGGACAAGAATATGCCTAGGGAGGACGGAAATGACCTAATTGATCATACAATGACACAAACACACCTATTGGAAGCACAAGATTGGTTAAAAACCCTAATTGGACAAGAATATGCCTAGAAGGACGAATATGACCTAAATGTTAATCCAATAACACAAATGAACTTATTAGATGCACAAGATTGGTTAAAAACCCTAATTGGACAAGAATATGCCTAGGGAGGACGAAAATGACCTAAATATTAATTCAATGACACAAACAAATTTATCGGATGCACAAGATTGGTTAAAAACCCTAATTGGACAAGAATAAGCCTAGGGAGGACGAAAATGACCTAATTGATCATCCAATGACACAAACACACCTATTGGATGCACAAGATTGGTTAAAAACCCTAATTGGACAAGAATATGCCTAGGGAGGACGAAAATGACCTAATTGATCATCCAATGACACAAACACACCTATTGGATGCCCAAGATTGCTTAAAAACCCAAATTGGACAAGAATATGCCTAGGGAGGACGAAAATGACCTAAATATTAATTCAATGACACAAACAAACTTATCGGATGCACAAGATTGGTTAAAAACCCTAATTGGACAAGAATAAGCCTAGGGAGGACGAAAATGACCTAATTGATCATCCAATGACACAAACACACCTATTGGATGCACAAGATTGGTTAAAAACCCTAATTGGACAAGAATAAGCCTAGGGAGGACGAAAATGACCTAAATGTTAATCCAATGACACAACTCAACATATTGGATGCACAAGATTGGTTAAAAACCCTAATTGGACAATAATATGCCTAGGGAGGACGAAAATGACCTAATTGATCATCCAATGACACAAACACACCTATTGGATGCACAAGATTGGTTAAAAACCCTAATTGGACAACAATAAGCCTAGGGAGGACGAAAATGACCTAATTGATCATCCTATGACACAAACACACCTATTGGTTGCACAAGATTGGTTAAAAACCCTAATTGGACAAGAATATGCCTAGGGAGGACGAAAATGACCTAAATATTAATTCAATGACACAAACAAACTTATTTGAGGCACAAGATTGGTTAAAAACCCTAATTGGACAAGAATAAGCCTAGGGAGGACGAAAATGACCTAATTGATCATCCAATGACACAAACACACCTATTGGATGCACAAGATTGGTTAAAAACCCTAATTGGACAAGAATAAGCCTAGGGAGGACGAAAATGACCTAATTGATCATCCAATGACACAAACACACCTATTGGATGCACAAGATTGGTTAAAAACCCTAATTGGACAAGAACAAGCCTAGGGAGGACGAAAATGACCTAAATGTTAATCCAATGACACAAACACACCTATTGGATGCACAACATTGGTTAAAAACCCTAATTGGACTAGAATAAGCTTAGGGAGGACGAAAATGACCTAATTGATCATCCAATGTCACAAACACACCTATTGGAAGCACAAGATTGGTTAAAAACCCTAATTGGACAAGAATATGACTAGGAAGGACGAAAATGACCTAAATGTTAATCCAATGACAGAAATGAACTTATTGGATGCACAAGATTGGTTAAAAACCCTAATTGGACAAGAATAAGCCTAGGGAGGACGAAAATGACCTAATTGATCATCCAATGACACAAACACACCTATTGGATGCACAAGATTGGTTAAAAACCCTAATTGGACAAGAATATGCCTAGGGAGGAGGAAAATGACCTAAAAATTAATTCAATGACACAAACAAAGTTATTGGATGCACAAGATTGGTTAAAAACCCTAATTGGACAAGAATAAGCCTAGGGAGGACGAAAATGACCTAATTGATCATCCAATGACACAAACACACCTATTGGATGCACAAGATTGGTTAAAAACTCTAATTGGACAAGAATAAGCCTGGGGAGGAAGAAAATGACCTAATTGATCATCCAATGACACAAACACGCCTATTGGATGCACAAGATTGGTTAAAAACCCTAACTGGACAAGAATATGCCTAGGGAGGACGAAAATGACCTAATTGATCATCCAATGACACAAACACACCTATTGGATGCACAAGATTGGTTAAAAACCCTAATTGGACAAGAATATGCCTAGGGAGGACGAATATGACCTAAATGTTAATCCAATAACACAAATGAACTTATTGGATGCACAAGATTGGTTAAAAACCCTAATTGGACAAGAATAAGCCTAGGGAGAACGAAAATGACCTAAGTGATCATCCAATGACACAAACACACCTATTGGATGCACAAGATTGGTTAAAAACCCTAATTGGACAAGAATAAGCCTAGTGAGGACGAAAATGACCTAATTGATCATCCAATGACACAAACACACCTATTGGATGCTCAAGATTGGTTAAAAACCCTAATTGGACAAGGATATACCTAGGGAGGACGAAAATGACCTAAATATTAATTCAATGACACAAACAAAGTTATTGGGTGCACAAGATTGGTTAAAAACCCTAATTGGACAAGAATAAGCCTAGGGAGGACGAAAATGACCTAATTGATTATCCAATGACACAAACACACCTATTGGATGCACAAGATTGGTTAAAAACCCTACTTGGACAAGAACATGCCGAGGAAGGACGAAAATGACCTAAGTGATCATCCAATGACACTAATGAACTTATTGGATGCACAAGATTGGTTAAAAACCCTAATTGGACAAGAATAAGCCTAGGGAGGACGAAAATGACCTAATTGATCATCCAATGACACAAACACACCTATTGGATGCACAAGATTGGTTAAAAACCCTAATTGGACAAGAATATGCCTAGGGAGGACGAATATGACCTAAATGTTAATCCAATAACACAAATGAACTTATTGGATGCACAAGATTGGTTAAAAACCCTAATTGGACATGAATAAGCCTAGGGAGAACGAAAATGATCTAAATGTTAATCCAATGACACAACTCAACTTATTGGATGCACAAGATTGGTTAAAAACCCTAATTGGACAAGAATAAGCCTAGGGAGGACGAAAATGACCTAATTGATCATCCAATGACACAAACACACCTATTGGATGCACAAGATTGGTTAAAAACCCTAATTGGACAAGAATAAGCCTAGGGAGGACGAAAATGACCTAATTGATCATCCAATGACACAAACACACCTATTGGATGCACAAGATTGGTTAAAAACCCTAATTGGACAAGAATATGTCTAGGGAGGACGAAAATGACCTAAATATTAATTCAATGACACAAACAAACTTATTGGATGCACAAGATTGGTTAAAAACCCTAATTGGACAAGAATAAGCCTAGGGAGGACGAAAACGACATAATTGATCATCCAATGACACAAACACACCTATTGGATGCACAAGATTGGTTAAAAACCCTAATTGGACAAGAATATGCCTAGGGAGGACGAAAATGACCTAATTGATCATCCAATGACACAAACACACCTATTGGATGCACAAGATTGGTTAAAAACTCTAATTGGACAAAGATAAGCCTAGAGAGGACGAAAATGACCTAATTGATCATCCAATGACACAAACACACCTATTGGATGCACAAGATTGGTTAAAAACCCTAATTGGACAAGAATAAGCCTAGGGAGGACGAAAATGACCTAAATGTTAATCCAATGACACAACTCAACTTATTGGATGCACAAGATTGGTTAAAAACCCTAATTGGACAAGAATATGCCTAGGGAGGACGAAAATGACCTAATTGATCATCCAATGACACAAACACACCTATTGGATGCACAAGATTGGTTAAAAACCCTAATTTGACAAGTATAAGCCTAGGGAGGACGAAAAAGACCTAATTGATCATCCAATGACACAAACACACCTATTGGATGCACAAGATTGGTTAAAAACCCTAATTGGACAAGAATATGCCTAGGGAGGACGAAAATGACCTAATTATTAATTCAATGACACAAACAAAGTTATTGGATGCACAAGATTGGTTAAAAAAAACCCTAATTGGACAAGAATAAGCCTAGGGAGGACGTAAATGACCTAATTGATCATCCAATGACACAAACACACCTATTGGATGCACAAGATTGGTTAAAAACCCTAATTGGACAAGAATAAGCCTAGGGAGGACGAAAATGACCTAATTGATCATCCAATGACACAAACACACCTATTGGATGCACAAGATTGGTTAAAAACCCTAATTGGACAAGAATAAGCCTAGGGAGGACGAATGACCTAATTGATCATCCAATGACACAAACACACCTATTGGATGCACAAGATTGGTTAAAAACCCTAATTGCACAAGAATATGCCTAGGGAGGACGAAAATGACATAAATGTTAATCCAATGACACAAATGAACTTATGGGATGCACAAGATTGGTTAAAAATCCTAATTGGACAAGAATAAGCCTAGGGAGGACGAAAATGACCTAAATGCTAATCCAATGACACAACTCAACTTATTGGATGCACAAGATTAGTTAAAAACCCTAATTGGGCAAGAATAAGCCTAGGGAGGACGAAAATGACCTAATTGATCATCCAATGACACAAACACACCTATTGGATGAACAAGATTGGTGAAAAACCCTAATTGGACAAGAATAAGCCTAGGGAGGGCGAAAATGACCTAATTGATCATCCAATGACACAAACACACCTATTGGATGCACAAGATTGGTTAAAAACCCTAATTGGACAAGAATAAGCCTAGGGAGGACGAAAATGACCTAATTGATCATCCAATGACACAAACACACCTATTGGATGCACAAGATTGGTTAAAAACCCTAATTGGACAAGATGATGCCTAGGGAGGACGAAAATGAACTAAATATTAATTCAATGACACAAACAAACTTATTGGATGCACAAGATTGGTTAAAAACCCTAATTGGACAAGAATAAGCCTAGGGAGGACGAAAATGAGCAAATTGATCATCCAATGACACAAACACACCTATTGGATGCACAAGATTGGTTAAAAACCCTAATTGGACAAGAATAAGCCTAGGGAGGACGAAAATGACCTAATTGATCATCCAATGACACAAACACACCTATTGGATGCACAAGATTGGTTAAAAACCCTAATTGGACAAGAATAAGCCTAGGGAGGACGAAAATGACCTAATTGATCATCCAATGACACAAACACACCTATTGGATGCACAAGATTGGTTAAAAACCCTAATTGGACAAGAATATGCTTAGGGTGGACGAAAATGACCTAAATATTAATTCAATGACATAAACAAACTTGTTGGATGCACATGATTGGTTAAAAACCCTAATTGGACAAGAATATGCCTAGGGAGGACGAAAATAACCTAAATATTAATTCAATGACACAAACAAAGTTATTGGATGCACAAGATTGGTTGAAAACCCTAATTGGACAAGAATAAGCCTAGGGAGGACGAAAATGACCTAATTGATCATCCAATGACACAAACACACCTATTGGAAGCACAAGATTGGTTCAAAACCCTAATTGGACAAGAATATGCCTAGGTAGGACGAAAATGACCTAAATGCTAATCCAATGACACAACTCAACTTATTGGATGCACAAGATTGGTTAAAAACCCTAATTGGTCAAGAATAAGCCTAAGGAGGACGAAAATGACCTAATTGATCATCCAATGACACAAACACACCTATTGGATGCACAAGATTGGTTAAAAACCCTAATTGGACAAGAATATGCCTAGGGAGGACGAAAATGACCTAAATGTTAATCCAATGACACAAATGAACTTATTGGATGCACAAGATTGGTTAAAAACACTTATTGGACAAGAATAAGCCTAGGGAGGATCAAAGTGACCTAATTGATCATCCAATGACACAAACACACCTATTGGATGCACAAGATTGGTTAAAAACCCTAATTGGACAAGAATAAACCTAGGGAGGACGAAAATGACCTAATTGATCATCCAATGACACAAACACACCTATTGGATGCACAAGATTGGTTAAAAACCCTAACTGGACAAGAATAAGCCTAGGGAGGACGAAAATGACCTAATTGATCATCCAATGACACAAACACACCTATTAGATGCACAAGATTGGTTAAAAACCCTAATTGGACAAGAATATGCCTAGGGAGGACATAAATGACCTAATTGATCATCCAATGACACAAACACACCTATTGGATGCACAAGATTGGTTAAAAACCCTAATTGGACAAGAATTAGCCTAGGGAGGACGAAAATGACCTAATTGATCATCCAATGACACAAACACACCTATTGGAAGCACAAGATTGGTTAAAAAGCCTAATTGGACAAGAATATGCCTAGGGAGGACGAAAATGACCTAAATAATAATTCAATGACAAAAACAAACTTATTTGATGCACAAGATTGGTTAAAAACCCTAATTGGACAAGAATAAGCCTAGGGAGGACGAAAATGACCTAATTGATCATCCAATGACACAAACACACCTATTGGATGCACAAGATTGGTTAAAAACCCTAATTGGACAAGAATAAGCCTAGGGAGGACGAAAATGACCTAATTGATCATCCAATGACACAAACACACCTATTGGATGCACAAGATTGGTTAAAAACCCTAGTTAGACAAGAATATGCCTAGGGAGGACGAAAATGACCTAATTGATCACCCAATGACACAAATGAACTTATTGGATGCACAAGATTGGTTAAAAACCCTAATTGGACAAGAATAAGCCTAGGGAGGACGAAAATGACCTAATTGATCATCCAATGACACAAACACACCTATTGGATGCACAAGATTGGTTAAAAACCCAAGTTGGACAAGAATATGCCTAGGGAGGAGGAAAACGACCTAAATATTAATTCAATGACACAAAACAAAGTTATTGGATGCACAAGATTGGTTAAAAACCCTAATTAGACAAGAATAAGCCTAGGGAGGACGAAAATGACCTAATTGATCATCCAATGACACAAACACACCTATTGGATGCACAAGATTGGTTAAAAATCCTAATTGGACAAGAATAAGCCTAGGGAGGATAAAAATGACCTAATTGATCATCCAATGACACAAACACACCTATTGGATGCACAAGATTGGTTAAAAACCCTAATTGGACAAGAATAAGCCTAGGGAGGACGAAAATGACCTAATTGATCATCCAATGACACAAACACACCTATTGGATGCACAAGATTGGTTAAAAACCCTAATTGGACAAGAATAAGCCTAGGGAGGACGAAAATGACCTAATTGATCATCCAATCACACAAACACACCTATTGGATGCACAAGATTGGTTAAAAACCATAGTTGGACATGAATATGCCTAGGGAGGATGAAAATGACCTAATTGATCATCCAATGACACAAATGAACTTATTGGATGCACAAGATTGGTTAAAAACACTAATTGGACAAAAATAAGCCTAGGGAGGACAAAAATGACCTAATTGATCATCCAATGACACAAACACACCTATTGGATGCACAAGATTGGTTAAAAACCCTAATTGGACAAGAATAAGCCTAGGGAGGACGAAAATGACCTAATTGATCATCCAATGACACAAACACACCTATTGGATGCACAAGATTGGTTAAAAACCCTAATTGGACAAGAATAAGCCTAGGGAGGACGAAAATGACCTAATTGATCATCCAATGACACAAACACACCTATTGGATGCACAAGATTGGTTAAAAGCCCTAATTGGACAAGAATATGCCTAGGGAGGACGAAAGTGACCTAATTGATCATCCAATGACACAAACGAACTTATTGGATGCACAAGATTAGTTAAAAACCCTAATTGGACAAGAATAAGCCTAGGGAGGACGAAAATGACCTAAATATTAATTCAATGACACAAACAAACTTATTGGATGCACAAGATTGGTTAAAAACCCTAATTGGACAAGAATAAGCCTAGGGAGGACGACAATGACCTAATTGATCATCCAATGACACACACACACCTATTGGAAGCACAAGATTGGTTAAAAACCCTAATTGGACAAGAATAGGCCTAGGGAGGATGACAATGACCTAATTGATCATCCAATGACACAAACACACCTATTGGATGCACAAGATTGGTTAAAAACCCATATTGGACAAGAATATGCCTAGGGAGGTTGAATATGACCTAAATGTTAATTCAATGACAAAAACGTACTTATTGGATGCACAACATTGGTTAAAAATCCTAATTGGACAAGAATATGCCTAAGGAGGACGAAAATGACCTAAATATTAATTCAATGACACAAACAAACTTATTGGATGCACAAGATTGGTTAAAAACCCTAATTGGACAAGAATAAGCCTAGGGAGGACGAAAATGACCTAATTGATCATCCAATGACACAAACACACCTATTGGATGCACAAGATTGGTTAAAAACCCAAATTGGACAAGAATATGCCTAGGGACGACGAAAATGACCTAATTGATCATCCAATGACACAAATATACCTATTGGATGCACAAGATTTGTTAAAAACCCTAATTAAACAAGAATATGCCTAGGGAGGACGAAAATGACCTAATTGATCATCCAATGACACAAACTCACCAATTGGATGCACAAGATTGGTTAAAAACCCTAATTGGACAAGAATAAGCCTAGGGAGGACGAAAATGACCTAAATATTAATTCAATGACACAAACAAACTTATTGGATGCACAAGATTGGTTAAAAACCCTAATTGGACAAGAATAAGCCTAGGGAGGACGAAAATAACCTAATTGATCATCCAATGACACAAACACACCTATTGGATGCACAAGATTGGTTAAAAACCCTAATTGGACAAGAATATGCCTAGGAATGACGAAAATGACCTAAATATTAATTCAATGACACAAACAAACTTATTGGATGCACAAGATTGGTTAAAAACCCTAATTGGACAAGAATAAGCCTAGGGAGGACGAAAATGATCTAATTGATCATCCAATGACACAAACACACCTATTGGATGCACAAGATTGGTTAAAAACCCTAATTGGACAAGAATATGCCTAGGGAGGACGAAAATGACCTAATTAATCATCCAATGACACAAATGAACTTATTGGATGCACAAGATTAGTTAAAAACCCTAATTGGACAAGAATAAGCCTAGGAAGGACCAAAATAACCTAATTGATCATCCAATGACACAAACACACCTATTGGATGCACAAGATTGGTCTAAAACTCTAATTGGACAAGAATATGCCTAGGGAGGATGAAAATGACCTAAATGTTAATCCAATGACACAAATGAACTTATTGGATGCACAAGATTGGTTCAAAATCCTAATTGGACAAGAATAAGCCTAGGGAGGACGAAAATGATCTAATTGATCATCCAATGACACAAACACACCTATTGGATGCACAAGATTGGTTAAAAACCCTAATTGGACAAGAATATGCCTAGGGAGGACGAAAATGACCTAATTGATCATCCAATGACACAAATGAACTTATTGGATGCACAAGATTAGTTAAAAACACTAATTGGACAAGAATAAGCCTAGGGAGGACGAAAATAACATAATTGATCATCCAATGACACAAACACACCTATTGAATGCACAAGATTGGTCTAAAACTCTAATTGGACAAGAATATGCCTAGGGAGGACGAAAATGACCTAAATGTTAATCCAATGACACAAATGAACTTATTGGATGCACAAGATTGGTTAAAAACCCTAATTGGACAAGAATAAGCCTAGGGAGGACGAAAATGACCTAAATGTTAATCCAATGACACAACTAACCTTATTGGATGCACAAGATTGGTTAAAACCCCTAATTGGGCAAGAATAAGCCTAGGGAGGACAAAAATGACCTAATTGATCATCCAATGACACAAACACACCTATTGGATGAACAAGATTGGTTAAAAACCCTAATTGGACAAGAATATGCCTAGGGAGGACGTAAATGACCTAAATGTTAATCCAATGACACAACTCAACTTATTGGATGCACAAGATTGGTTAAAAACCCTAAATGGACAAGAATAAGCCTAGGGAGGACGAAAATAACCTAATTGATCACCCAATGACACAAACACACCTATTGGATGCACAAGATTCGTGAAAAACCCTAATTGGACAAGAATATGCCTAGGGAGGACGAAAATGACCTAATTGATCATCCAATGACACAAACACACCTATTGGATGCACAAGATTCGTTAAAAACCCTAATTGGACAAGAATAAGCCTAGGGATGACGAAAATGACCTAAATGTTAATCCAATGACACAACTCAAGTTATTGGATGCCCAAGATTGATTAAAAACCCTAATTGGACAAGAATAAGCCTAGGGAGGACGAAAATGACCTAATTGATCAC